>CAODLS010981319.1:0-17229 GCA_948243855.1 Flueggea neowawraea | reverse complement strand
GTGCCCTGAATTGATAACCGCCGAATTATCTGAGGCCAGGTTATGTTTTGTCCTCTATCTATCTCAGCAAAGTTGTGGTCTCTTGATTTCTGGATGAATATTTCACGAAAGAAGTGTAGAATGCGGCATGTCTTGATTCTTTCATCACTAGTCCTCTCCACAACATGGATAAGGCTTTTGTTACAGAGCTCATCAAAGTAAAGACGCGCAACTTCCTCATAGCTTTTTCCTTCTGTTTCTCTCACAAATCCTTCAGCTATCCACAAGCGTAGCAGCCTTGCATACTGAATGGACTGACCTTCCGGAAATATGCTCATATACATGAAACAAAATCTAAGATGGTACTCCAATTCATTGTAACTATGCAAAAGTACCATCTTCATTTGCCTAAACCTGTCATTACTTTCAATTTCAGCACCAAGGCTTCGCAGGACAATATCCCATGATTCCGCCTTGAGCTGATTTCTGGCAGCTAAAATGCTGCTGACTGCCAGAATCGCAAGAGGCAATCCTTCACATTTCTGCAAGAAATAGGAACACAGTTCCTCAAACCCTGGACGACATGCGTCCGCTTTAAATGTCTTCCTGCAGAAAAGAGTGGACGCATCCTGAGAGGACAAAAAACTCAACTCATACTCATGCCCACCAAAAGCACTAGCGCAGCAAGAAGCAATGTCAGCATTACGGGTCGTGACCATCACTCTTCCATAACTTAAAGAAGGCAGTGCAGGCCTAATTGCCTCCCAAACACTTGTGCTCCATACATCATCAAATGCAATCAAGAACGAGTTCTGAGACAGGAAAGACTTAATCATCCGTTTAAGACCGGTACTATCCATGTTTGGCAATCCATCAGGGACATTTTCATCACATTCACTATACAGTTGTTGAATCAAGTCAATCAAAAGCCGGTTATCGAGCAAGTATGAATTTGAAACCGGCAAAAATGCGCAAGTTCGAAAATGTTGACCTGCTCTCACCTCATCAAACACGTTCTTGACAAGGGTGCTCTTCCCTAACCCTCCAGTTCCGTACACTGCAACCACTTTGACACCATCACCTTCACCTTCAACCAGCTGGAGCAAACCCATCAACCGTTGCATAGGCCCATCAATGCCAACCAGCTCGTGCCTTTCGATCAAGAGAGCAGCTTCACGGCCATCATTTGCAGCTTCATCAGCAGTAGATGCGCTAGAACCTCGCTGTTGACGTATAGCATCAATTTTCTGGCGATAAACCTGTTCCTTCTCATCGATGGCTTTGATTTTGGGCACGATGTCTTGAATTTTGGAAGCAAGAACATCGCGAATTCGCAGAGTAGCAGTTGAATGATAAGTCTTGACGATATAACCACAGAATCCACGAGCTTGGTGGAAGGGAAGACGAACCAAGACTTCATCGAAAACATCTTCAGCTTCGTAAACAACTTCTCTAACTTGCTTAACCCACACTTTGAGTTCTTCATCATGGGTTGTGGCTGCTTCAGCTTCTTTGATCATGGCTTGCCATTGCTGTAACCTGTTTTCAATGAACCATATGTCTTTCCTGACTCCACTGAGAAGTCGAAGCTTCTCTTCTGCCAGGGACGAAATCTTATTCAGCAAGAACTGGACGGCCGTCTCTGCCATTTTTCTTCTTATTCGATGTTGTCCGATTCTGGATCCGAAACATATACTTCAATTTCTTTATTTTTCGGAAGGAAGAAAGAAGAATACTTTGTTGCTTTAGGAGGTTTTAGGTTTGGTCCTTGATATTTAATGACGCGTATGACTTCCTCCTTCAACTATTAAAACCTTACGCTATCTGGGGTATAATTACGAGGAGACAAGCTTTGGAATGTTTAGGATTATTTTTGTTAAAACAGTCTCGACTTCAAGCTTCACTTGAGCTATATTTTATGTCTAAATTCAATGAGTTACAATTTATTACAAATTTGTCTATATTTTAATACTCAATTTAATTTTATTACAAGCTCATTCGATTAACAAATAAGCTGAACTCGCTTAACAAATAAATTTTTAAGTTGATTATCTATTTAATTAATATAGATTGTCGACACCTTATCCAGCCGCTTGCAGCAACTTTACATTTGTACTTCTTAATTAGGAGGATTGTAATTTTTGGACTTGCTCTAAAGGTATCCCTTATAGGGGCTCAATACAGACCCACAACATCCACTCTCTGTAGGGGAGTGTTGTTCCCTTTATGTGGTTGTCCTGCGCCAAACGCATAAGAGGTGGGGTCTATCCAGTTGAAATTTCCAATGGGACACCATTTTTACAAACGTCTTTTCTCCAAATATTTTACTTTTATCCCTTTTAAAAAAATAACACCAAAAGCAAAATTCGGCATGTTTTGAAACATTATATTCTAACTATTCCCAATTCTTGAACCAATTAACTGGGAAACGCCTCAATTTATTCCCAAATTGGCTCCGAGCGAAATAATGCAAAAATTGTTGAAAAGGACCTTTAAGCACATATTTTCTCCTAACTCCATCTCTAATTTGAGTGTCATAGTCATTGATACGTTTACGCAATGCCAAATAACTGATAATATCTTTTTCACACAATTCCAAAGTCTCCATTCGAACTCTTTTTTCACTAGTTCACCAATATTTTTGTCACGATTTTGAGATTCATCAAGATTATTTGAAGATCCACCACTTGGTATTAGTGGCCTCTTACTTCGAATAATAAATTTGTCCATCTTTCTAGATATAGATAATTCAATTTCAATTCAAACAAATTCAACAATCATTAATCAACAATTCAACATTATCAATCTACTATCTATATTCTATCAAGTATCAACTATTCAACAATCAACAGCAATTCAACAAATAATATCAAATATTCAATTAAACCTATCAAATTTATTCAACATCAAACCCAAAACCTAACCTAAAAATCAATTAAAGCTAAAGAAATAGAAAAAACTTACCAGAAATCTGGGGGCATGGCCGCGTGGGAATGATGGATGGAGGTTGGAATTTGGAACAGACGGCGGCGTGGTCTGGGGTGTAGTGGTCGACGGTGCTCTCCATTGCCTCTCTTCTTCCTCGGATGTCGGTGCTTCAGTCTTCACTCCTTCGCTGCCTTCGCAAATAGCAAATATGGGTTCCTCTTCTCTGTTTTGCACTTCACTCCACGGTCCCATCTGATTCATTTAATTTTTTTAGTCCCAGAATTAAAAAAAAAATTAAGTCGTTTCAGCCCCAACTTTCAAAAAAAAAATGAATCAAATGTCTTCTTCTTCCTCACGTGGCACGCCGAAGCCAGACCCCCCTCGCCTCACTGCATCAGATTCATACCGGGGGGGTCTTGCAAAACTTCCTGCGGGACTCCATAGTATATATATGGAGTCCCGCCGGCTTGGAGGGGGCTCACCGGACCACGCCGGACCCCCTGGTCCGTCACTGGTCACACCCTAGCGAGATGTTTTCATGTACTAAATGACCCTCCAATGGGAATTAAGGACATAATGGATAAGGACAGGAATGGAGACCTGCATTCTCGATGCCATAGGTAATTTTGTTTATGATTGGTCATATGTCTGTATTCTTTTATGTTGATTGTTTTTCTTTTGGTCTGTTGGTTTTTTTTATATGTAATCATGTTATTCATCCGGCATAAGTGAGGGTTAATTAATATAACTTATGAGGTGTCGTCCTATTTGATAAAAAATAAATAAATTACACGTGTCACATGTCCTATCTTTAGATGAATTAAATATTAAATAGGTTAACGTGTCAAGTTGTGATTTTTTTAATCGTCTCTAATGGTGTCGTATCATGTTGACATGGTTAATAAATATTTTGTATACGTATTTTAAAATCTAACATGTTTATTGTGTCATGTTTGTGTCACGCATAATCGAATCAAAATGATAGATCAATATGACATGAACTTTGATATGCAAAACATGAATTGTCAGTGGTGAGTAAACTGGTAATTAACTTTTAAATTTGCATAATTTCATCAATTTGAATTTATTATCTCCTTTTCAAATTTAATCAGGTTGATGGGCTTGAAATGGGTCTAAATTCATTTGATCGGTCGGTCAACATTCTAGTTTTGACCTCGGCCCTAAATGGACACAAAAAGTTACGGCTGGCTGCTAACGTGGCAATGAATCTGACATCATTGTCGAGGTGGAAAAGGGTTCGAATTTATATTTTTTATTTTTTAGATAAAAATATCGAATTATATTTAAATCACATAAGAATCAAACTCTCTTCATTTGAGATATGGAAAAGGCAAAAGCTGTAGAGATACTCTCACGCATATCTAGGTTTATCTTTTCTATTTATTCTATTCTTCTGTTTCGAAAAATAAAGAAGAAAAAGAAAAGCATAACCTATATATTCTAATTTAAATGACCTATTAAATATTGGATCTAACAATTAGATCTTTTCGATTTATTTAAAATAATTTAATCATGCCATGGTTGATAAAAATTGAAAATTCAACGTAATTAACCTTTCGTAAAATTGGTTACATTTTACACTTCTAAGTTTGATCTCACTTATATATTAAAAAAAATCTATCTCACTTTGAATGAATAAAACTACAAAAAATAACATTTGAATTTTTTTTTCAGAAAGAAAAATATTTACACTCTGGAAAAGATTGAACGAGCAATAAAATGGTTGGATTCTTAATGCTAAAGAGATTTTTAACGACTGAGCAAATCAAGGTGTATGCGAAAGAGATTTTTAATGCTATGCAGAGGATGCAAGGTATGTCTTTGGGGAGAGATAGGAGCTTGTCGGCTTTGGGATGGAAACCGCCTAACTTGGGAATGGTTAAACTCAATACGAACGGATCCCAGATTGTCACAAACGATCACGCTTTAGCTGCTGGGTTACTGTGGGATGCGCAAGGTGTTTGGATTAAGAGCTTTGTGATGAACCTTGGGAAATGCAGTCCTATCAATGCCAAACTCTGAGGTATTTACAAGGGACTGGAACTAGCTTGGAAAGAAAGTTTCAAGAATATTTGTGTTGAAAATGACAACCTTATGCTATAAATATGATTAAGCGGAAGGAGATTGTTGTCAACCAGCAATGGGTGTTAATTGATCCCATTAAACGGATGACACGAAATAATTGGAACGTTGAGTTCAACCATGTTTACAGAGAGAGTAATGATGCTGCTGATCAGTTGGCCAAACAGGGACATCTCCATGCTCGTGGTATTTTTTAGTTAGAGCACCCTCCCTTGGGTCTGAGAGATAGATTTGCCAATGATATGAATGGGGTTATTAGAATAGACCCCCCTTCTAAGTTTTAGTTGGTGTCTTTTTGGGTTGTGTGTTTTCTTGTGTTGTTTTTTGTTTTATTTAATTTTTATCTGTAATCATAATATTTTCCTGTAATAAGTGGAGATATTAATAAATTTATAAAGTATCAGTCTTCTAAAAAAAATGGTTGGATTTTTAATGGTTGTTACAAAGTCAAGCTGGAATGTTTTTTGGCTGTAAGTCAATCTGGATTGAAATTATTAATGACTGAAGTCTAATTTTTTTCTACATAATAATATATAGGTTTTACTGCAAATTTTCTTTTGTGCCAAATCACTTTTTTACTAGCGTTAATTTAAAAACCAAAAAAGAAATCAGTAGATTTGGGCTATAAAACTACCGCTTCTTGTTCTTACCTTTTTTATTAATAAAATAAATTCACATTTCTTTAGAAGCATAGATTTCGAAAAGCACATAATTTGAAATTCCAAAACAGAAAAAAGGAAAAGGGAAAAAGATTGTGCCATGATTAATAATTAAATTAAGAAAGTAAAACAGGAAAGCTTTTGAAATTTAAAATAAGCAGACAATTAGAAGTAATGAAAGTGGGGTCATCAGATCAGGCATTACAGCGAAAACAATGATCAGGATTACATAAAGGTCAAAAGCTTCTTCACCTAAAACAACAATAATCATTTTGTGGTAATAAAGAGACAAAACCTAATTCTACATCACTTTGTCACCACCCACCAAGTTTCAAACACATCACACTCACTTTTGCCTTCCAGCTGTGACATGGATCCCTTTTCTTATCCCTCAAATCCAGGCCAAGCAAAGTTCAGGCATATATCTCTCGCATACATTTCCAACAAAAAAAAAAGCTCTCACATACGGAGATTTAATTGAGTTCGTTTAAGAGTCAAGGGGAAAAAAATAGAATAATAAATTTTGTATTGTCGAACAACAAATTATTTGTTAGAAATACTTTAGTCTTCATTCAAACCGAGTCTTTATCTTAAATTATCAAAAATATCAATACTATAGATGTAGAAGCGTATATGAATCTTTAGCCGCTTCCACAATCGAATTCTTAGCACATGATATAATTTTATTCTTGTGATATTGGTGATAGATCTAATCCCTTTTTTATAAATGGTTTATCTAATCTTATTCAATGTGGTATAAGATCTTTCAAATTGATATGCAAGATTAGTTCATCTCTAAAACCAACTGACATAGCGGAAGCTATCAAATCAATCGCTAACTACTGAATTGCGTACGATTACAAGCTAACAATCTTCCAAACCTATTGAATCGTGCACAACTACCAAGAATTGGGCATCAAACACTCAAGATTTTGGAAAAAATATCAGATAATTTTTATTGATATGCCAAAAAAGGGTCAATTCGGCCCAAACAAAAGTTTTAAATTGTATTCCAAAACCCAACTTCGAAAAAGAAGAAAATAAACGCACTAAAAACTCCTAGACTTCCGAAAAGGTTTTAAACAACATTTTTTGGGCCTGAAATCAGGTCGCTATACTAAGATGGTAACAAATATAGATCTCTAAATGAGTTTTGATTTGATATATTATGAGTCCATAGTTCAACTAGAGTCAAAAGTTATGGTCTCTCAAATCTTGCCTGCCCCGCCTATAACCGCCTATCAAAACGGTCCAAAAACTCTAAGCTCTGTTGGTCCACATAATTCTTCCCAGGGTAGAGAAAATCCGTCCTCGAATTGTTGGCCGCATCATTATTAGAAGAAGAATCACCATGGAAAGGTCTCAAATGCTTGACATTAAACATGTATGTTGTGCAAATGTGACTAAGCAACTTGAGTCGATGAGCATTGGGGTTGATTTTCTCCACAATCTCTACTGGACCAATCTTCTTGGCTGACAACATATTATACTCACCAGGTGAGAAATATCCTTGGTCAGGATAACCTAAGCGAAATCCCCCTCCTCAAACTCAACATGTATATGTTTCTTGTTTGCCTACTGCAACCAAATTATCATGTATAGTCTTGTGAACGTACTGCAAGCATGCAATGAAATCTGTTGCTTTGCCATGAACCTTGGTTTTTCTTGGTAAGGCTATCAAATTGAATGGTCCCTATGGTTGTGCTGAATAAACCATCAGAAAAGGAAACATCTCGGCCATATTGGCAGTATCTGTAGTCTTATTGCAATGAACAAAATGAACCATCTCAGAAAATCTATCAACAACCACAAAGATGGAATCATTACCACGCTGTGTACGTGGCAATCTCAGCACAAAATCCATACTAATACCAACCTACGGCTAAGAAGGGACTGGCAAAGGCATGTGCAGTCTTGCATTAGTGGTGGGCCCCTAGAGACTTGACAAAATTTGCACCGCTACACGTACTTCTTGACTTCTTTGCGCATTGTAGGCTAAAAGGAGGAAGTCTGAACCAATCGAAACATTCTTTTGTGCCAATATGACTCTTATCATGCAATTCCTTAATTATCTGCAAGTGAAGACCACAATCTAGAATGCACAACTGATTGCCATTAAAGAAAACACATTATGCAGCAAAAAATCTGTTTTATTCTCATCTTGTACATCTTGCATTATCATAGAAAAATAAGGATAAGTAACAAGTAAATCACGAAAAGAGTCACAACTAGGTAACTCTATCACAACCCGGCATAAGCATGTAGCTGCCCTTAAGTAACATCTGACATCTAATGAGCTTCAAACCACTAAACCTAAAAGTTCAAGTTTGATTTACTTAAGAAGTCAGGTCCTTATACTTATAAACCTTTCCATCTATATGAACTTATCCAATGTGGGACAACAGAGATGTTGCACAGCAGATTGCTTAACCTGCTAGCTTCAGTTGCCTGCTTAGGTTGGATGTTACAATTCCCACCCCCTTAGGTTAGCGACGTCCTTGTCCCCAAGTCTGTCAATCATGATGTCCAAAATCTCTCCCATATTTTGTTGGTATGGGATTCGCCTTGCCTAGACTCAGGGACTTCCTCTCAACTTTTGAGGTTTTCCCCACCATTACTGTCAGTTAAGGTTTGTCCCACCACTATTTAAGTTTGCATGCAGAGTGCCTCTAATATCATAATTGTCATGACCCGACATAAGCACATAGTTGCCCTTAAGCAACATCTGATAACTAATAGGCTTCAAACCACTGAGTCGAAAAGTTCAAGTTTGGGTTACTTAAGTAGTCGGGTCCTTATACTTATAAATATTTCCATCCATATGAACTTATACGATATGGGACAACAGAGCTGCTGAAAAGCAGCTTGCTTGACCTGCTAGCTTCAGCTGCTTGCTTAGGTGGGATGTTACAACCTCAACCCGCATAGTAACCAGTAAACTACTCTTGCGACTCAAAGCATCTGCTACCCAATTAGCAACCTCTACCTTATGTTTAACCACATAAGTAAACTGCTCTAAATAAGCAACCTATCTTGCATGGCAGGGTTTTTTACTTTGGTTTTGATGATGATGTGCATAAAACATCCATGAAAAGACATCATTACACATATAGAAGATATAAATATGGTGATCTAAGCATGTAAATTGGGTTGATCAAGTGAAGGTTAATGCATGTTTCTTATGTACACTCATGTCTAGTGCCACTACGCACGTAATGAAGGAATAACACATGTAGATTTTCATGCACTGGAGTCAGTAAATTCAAGAGGATTATCTACACATGCAGAAGTGACCGACTAAGTACGTAAAAGTCTAAAGGTGCAAACTTTGAATATGCAATTCCTACGCATGCAGATAACTCTACGCACGCAGGTTGCAAAAAGTCTGATCTTTGAAGAAATGAAGGCTACACACATTGCTGAGTCTCTACGCACATAGAAGTGACGAGAATGAAACCTGTCAAGACGCTCTTCGAAATTTGAAATTTGAATATTCCTGACATGTTGGTGTGGAGAATCAAAGGTGCAATCTTGAAGATCGGTAACACACATTATAGGGTGAGTCTAAGCCCATAGACAAATACGCCTGCGCACGTAGTGATGGCTCTAGGCATGTAAAAGTGTATATATGAAGGTCAATGAAGAATCAATTTCAAAGTGTGCCACTTAAAACCATGCAATGCACGTAGAACTCTAAATGAACTTAAGGACTACGCATGTAGAAGGTGTGGCGTCAGAATTACACAGATTTTTGGAAACACAAGTTATAACAATCAAAGTATAATTTTGATTGAGGGTCAATAGGTTTCCTTGTTGAGGCTTGAAAAACAAGAGTGGTTTGCTTGTTGAGCCTTAGAAAAATAAGTGGTTACGTTTTCCTTGTTTTGGTTCCTTAGAAAAATAAGAGAGGTTGAAGGTTTCGTATTTTGTTTCCTACAAAAACTAGAAGCTGTAATGGTTTACTTGTTAATCCCATAAAACAAGTGATATACACGGTTTCCCTCCACCTGCTAAGTGAGGAGATAGTGGATTGAAATTCTTGAGGGGTGCTCAATGAGTGGACGTAGGTTAAGGAGGACCAAACCATTATAAATCGGATTTGTTTTCTCATCCTTACTCTTTTTACTTTACTTTATATTTGCATTACAATGATTGTGAATCAGATATTTGTTTGCTCCCATATTTAACTTTGATTTTAGTTGAAAAGAACTTTGTCATTAGTTCTGGTTTGCAAAATATTTTAAACAAAGTCTTCAAACTTTCTAAAACTCCAATTCACCCCCCCTTCTTATAGTTTCATTCTTGGGACTAACAGGGGTGACACATTGTCTTGCTGGTGTAAGTGTCTCAAGGAATCATGATTTGTGTATAAAATAAATTCCCTATGAAACAAATAATGACGCCAATGCCTCAATGCTTACACTAATGCATAAAACTCAACATCAAAGGTGTTGTAGTTGAGTTTTGCTCCAGATAATTTCTCACTACAAAATGCCACAGGCTTGCTATTCTGGCAAAGCACTGCACCAATTCCAACATTAGAAGCATCTGTGTGTAACCCAAAGGGTTGTGAAAAATCTGGAAGCACCAAAATTGGTGCAGTTATGAGGCATTCTTTAATCAACGGGAAGCCTGACTCTGCATCATCAGTCCACATAAACCTGCTACCCTTCATGCAATCTGTAATTAGTGCTAAAACGCCTATAGAATGAGGCCAGCCCATGAAAACTCCTTACTTTTGTTAAGGTCATTGGTCAATGGCATTCTTTCACTGCATGCGCCTTGGCTTCGTCAACCTCTAAACCCACTCCTTTGGGGCCATGAACACATATTTCTTCACTACAACATGAAAATTTTCCCTTTACAGCACACTAGAAACCTCCCTCACTTACTGAATGTGCTCTTCAAGATTAGCATTATATATTAGAATATCAACAAAATACATCACCCACAATAAATCTACCAATAAAAGGCCATAATATTTGGTTCATCACCCACATAAAAGTACTAAGGCATTAGACAAGCAAAAAGGCATCACTAGCCCTCATACAACCCCTTCCTAGTCTTAAAATTTGTTTTCCATTCATCCTTAGGCCTAACAAGAATTTGATAACACCCACTCTTCAAGCCCAATTTAGTAAACACAGTTGAACCACTAATTTGGTCAAGTAAATCATCTAAACGAGAAATGGGAAAGTTGTACTAGACAATGATTTTATTGATGGCTCTACTGTCCACACACATATGCCAAGACCATTCTTCTTTGGTAACAAAAGAGCAGGTACAACACAAGGACTCATGATTTCCCTTATAAGGCCCTTAACCAACAACTCTTCAGCATGCCATCGCAACTTCCCATGCTCATGTTGACTCATCCTGTAATGTGGCCTGTTTGTTAACACTGCTTTCAACTTCAAGTCAATATGATGATGAATATCACGCATGGAGGTAACCCAGCTAGTAGCTGTTTGGGGAAAAATCACTAAATTCTACAATTAGTGAAGGCACTAAATCTGGATCAGTGTCGGATTCGACCACCCCCTTTCCTATCATCATATACCCTATTTTATGATGCCTACAACTACTCATCAAACTGAGCCATAGACAATATAGCAGAAACATAAGTTGTAGGTTTAGGTTGCTCCAATGCCTATCTACTAGGTAGTGGCATAATTTTGACTCCTTCAAACATAAAACTATAAGCATTGGCTCATCCATCATGATGCTCCCCTCTATCATACTACCAAGGTCTACCTAATAATAGGTGACAAGCATCCATAGCAACTACATCACAACAAACAACATCCTTATATTTCAGAACAATAAAGAAAGAAACAAGAGATCTCTTAGCACTGTTACCTCACCACCCTTCTTAAGTCAGGCTAATTTATAGGACTTAGGATGTTTTTCATTCAGAATATTTAATTTCTACACTAACTCAGCAAACACAATATTTTCATAGCTCCTAGCATCAATAAAAAAATGGCATACCTTGCTAAGTATGATACATGTGGACTGAAAAATATTGCTCCACAACCAATCTTCTTTAACCATAGATTTTGGCATCAATAAGAGCATCGAACTACCAATGTAGTCCATACATCCCCTTCCAAAAGCACTTCATTTGTTGCCTCTTCGTTATACACTGGGTCGTCTGCGAACTTTGCTTCGTTTTCTTCACAGTCATCATTCTCAATAAACAGTGCTTTCTTTCCTGCAGCCTTTTTACACTCAAACTGCATGTGCCCGGTCTCTCTACAGCCAAAACACCTCATACCACTATTGCTACTACTTCCTTTATTAAATTGATCGGCACCTTTATTCACTCCCACACCACTACCTGTAGCCACTCCACTAGCACCACTTTTAGTGTTCGTAGTAAAAGAACCACTAATGTGACATACTTGTTTTTCAACCATCAAGGCTTTTTGATGTACGACAGACACTGATATTGGGTCAAACATATTCACATTATACTGAATTTGTACCCTCAAACCCCAATATATCGTGCCACCAATTTGTCTTCAGTTTCTTGTATCTCATTCCTGGTAATTAACTCGTAAAATTCAGTGATATAATCATCCACTGATCGAGTGACTTGCTTCAAGTTTCGTAACCTTTGGTACATTAATCGCTAAAAGTGGTATGGCAAAAAGGTTATTTGTATGTGATTTTTCATCTTCTCCCAGGCAGTAATCTTTGCCTTACCCAACCTGTTGTGGGTCAATTTCAATTGTTGCCACCATACAGTCACTCTCCTTCGTAATTTGGTTGCAACCAAAGACATACATTTGTCTTTTGGCACTCATTTAAAATCCAAAAATTTCCTCAAAAGTGGCTAGCCAGTCAAGAAAATCCTCAAGTTGTAGGCTGCCATGAAACTCAGGAATCTTAGTTCTCATACTCGTCTCCCAGCGCCTACGATCCTCCTCTATTCCTACTCTGTGATGCCTCCGAAATATGTCCACATCATAATCGTCCTCTTCCCCAATGTCACTTGCCTCTACATTTGATTTTGCTTGGTGATTGTTATTGCCTCAGATCGGATTACCTTTATTCTGATTTCCTAACATCGCAACCATCTTTTCTGCTAACCGATCCACAAGCTGTTCGAATCATTCATCAATGATCTTAAGAACTCTCTGCTTCATATCCCTTTCACAAACATTTTGGAGATGTTGTTGTCTTCTTAGTGGCATGATGGCACAAGATCAATTCGTATTTGAAACCAACTGACGTAGCAAAAATTATCAAACAATCGCTAACTGTTGAATCGCATACGATTACCAGCTAACAAGCTTCCAAACCTGTTGAATCTCGCACGACTACTAGGAATTGGGCACTGAAAACTTGATATTTTGGGGAAAGTATTAGATAATTTTTATTAATATGCTAAAAAACTACCAATTTGGGCTAAACAAAAGTTTTAAATAGTATTCCAAAACCCTAATTAGAAAAAGACGAAAATAACTGCTCTAATATCTTCCAGGCCTCAAAAAATGCTTTAAACAACATTTTTTAGGCTTGAAATCATGCAATCACCAACAAACTCATAAGAAATATAGATATATGAATGAGCTTCGAGTTGATATATTATAGGCCCTGTAGTTCAACCTGACTCAAAAGTTATGGCTTCTCAAAGCCTGTCTGCTTGCAACCGCCTATCAAAACGGTCCAAAAATTCTAGGCTCTGCTGGTCTCTTTCAGTCTGTTATTTCTGTTTTTCATAACCATTGAGTGGGGCAGTAGGAATGGCAGTCCCTAATACACCAACTCCTCTAGGAGCTCTTCTAGTCACTAAAGGTTTAAAGGATTGTTAAAATCCTAAGCCTACTAATTGTGGTGAGCAACTAAGTACAAATGTGCCTGAAACACTTTTTTTGGTGATGAAAATTTATTGAGATAAGTGTAGAGATCGATGATGAAGAATTTAAAATCAAATGAAGAACACAGGATCAGACGAACAACTAAAGGTTGTTGGTGAATAAGAACGAGAAACTATCGGTGAACCAATGACTATTGATGAAGAAGTCAGGTTTGTTGGTGAAGAACAAATGTTTGTTTTTTTTTATAAATTATTTTATTTATTCCCAATAGGAATTAAATCCACGACCCCTTAATGCTAGAGTTTTACTCTAATACCCATGAGATACAAATCTATTGGTAGAATACATAGGTGTTGATGAAGAGTATTATTGGTAGAGAGCAAATCTTTTGCTCAAGTTTCCGTATATGATGCTAACTGTTGTTACAATCTCTAAAATCTCAAAGTAGAATGTCTCGTTGAATCCTTCAAAACAATAAAGAGGGAGACTGGTTTTTACCCTAAATCACTCTACCATTTACCCTAAATCACTCTACCATTCAAATTAATATATCTCTTTAGGAGTTAGTGAGATGTACATCAAAATGATGTCCAGTAAACATTTTTATAGAGGGAGCCCAAGGCATTCGAACGAAGAATGCTTCAAATTTGAACGACTAATAGGATATTATCATCTTATTTATTTAGTTATTTTAGAATACACCATAATATCAAACATGTTTATTTGATGCCTTTCTTTGATTCTTTTAAAAAATTGAATCAGTTGTCTTGAACTCGAACAACTTAATTAATCCTCATGGCTGTTGGACTCATACTTAATATCATCGATATTGAACTAGAAAGAATCAATTTACACTGGGTGTAAATAGTTTTAATTTACTCCTAATTTTTATCATCTATTTCTTTCGGTTCTTATAGTGAAGATTAGATTTTAAAAAAAAATTATATCATTTATTATTAGATTTAAAAAGAATATATAGCGAGAATTAAGTGTAAGTTAAAAAAACTTATATAATTGATTCCTTCTCTTTTTTTTTTTTGAACTGAGGATTCCTTCTCCTTTTATACTAGCATCTTGGGCTTAATGAATATTTTGCTCAAGCCGAATCAGCAATATCTGCTTAAGGATGTATTTATAAGCAAAATTTGGTGGTCTAACTAGTAAAGTTATTTGAATTTAATTATGTTGCTTTTGTTAATTTATTTTTGCGATTAAGTAAAAGAATTACTTAAACAAAAATAAATACATATGGAGAAGAAAAAAAATATTCAACCAAACTAAATTTATCATTTAACTATTTAGTTGCCACTTATCTTAAAATCTAGTGCATATATCATTTTCCATTCATATTATTAAGCTATGATCAAATTGGACAGAAAACGTTTATGCGATTAGGCATCTAATATTAGACAATTTAGGCCCCTCCGATATATATATATATTACATAATTTATTTCGTATCTTATTAAAATTTGAATTTATAATCTTTTAAGATTGATATTGACTTCAATACTAATTTACAATCTCTTGAACTTAAAGTTAGTAAACCTACAAGTTGAGTGGTCACAATTTAGTAATACCCAACAATTATTTTTTTTTTCAAGTGCAGCGACGTAGTGATCATATGACGATAATAGGTCCCACATGTTAGATATTGTTTTGCAATTGGTGAGTTAAGGCATGAGGACATGGTGGGTGTTGACCTTTGAAGAAGAAGACAGGTCTCTTACAGCACATGAAGAATTTTAGCTAACAGCTTCAAAAATATTTGACCAATGATTGAAACCACTAACCAGCTCTGTGTCATTTTATATGCAACTCCTACCCCGACAAATCTAATTTCTATAATGCTATCTAATTGATGGTAGACTAATTATATTTTTAAACAATTTAATGGGCAAGTTAGTCTTTCCACTTGGAATTTATTATATATTTACATACAACAAGTGCAAAAAATATTGAAGTTCTGGTTCTTTGTCAGTTCTTGTGTTTTAGAATGTTAATTTCCACAGTTTGTCCTTGTACTGGGTTCAGTTTAACAAATTTTATTTTTTTTAAATAAATAAAATAAAAATGCTATTAAATTTTTAATGCGCTAGCAGCTTAGCTCTAAATAACAAGAAATAATATAAAGGGTGAAGACAACACAACATTAAGAGTCCCTAGCTAGACTTTAAGTCTTTTAATAATCAATACCCAACCCACATAAGACAGTAATGACCTCCCAGTGTCATAACACTTATAAATATTAGAATGTGAGAAATTTTTTTTTGGATATTTTTATTTTTTTTCTCAATTCTAAATTACTATAATTATTAGATAATTAATTAATTTTTTTATTTTTAAATAGATTTAAAATTATTCAGATAAGTATTTATTCAGATAAGTATTTATCTCTATTCTTATTTAACAATATCGGACACTAAAAGTATTTAAATATTAGCATAACTAATTTATATATTATACATTATATTTAAAATTGCTTAGACAAGTATTTATTCAGAAAAGTATTCATCTCTATTCGTGTTTGATAATATTTGTCACTAAAATCATTTTTCTCTATTAGCATAACTAATTTTTCTTTTATCAATAAATTTAAATTAAAAATTATGATTAGGATAAACTATTATCTGAATACTGTTATTGTGTAGTATATCTCTTTTATTATGGATATTAGTAATATTTTATTTTACACTTAAAAATTATACCTACATATAACGTAATAATATCATTACATGTAACATATTAAAAAGCATATTCGAATTATAAAAATTAAGCATATTTGATTAAGTTTTTTGTTACATAATTTTATTTTATTTTTATTTTATACGATAAAAATTAACTACCAAATTTTAAAGGTATATATTTGTATTAAAAATAATTAAATTATAAATAAAAAATATCAAAACGTGACACAGAAGACTAATTAACTAAAATGACATTAAAAATACTCAAATTCATGATAATTTTAACATATATATATATATATAGCAAAGAATTTCAGGGTATTAAAAAAACTGTCACCAAAGCCCACCAAAGACTGCTGATTTCAGGGTATGGAATTCTTTGCTATAAATTGTTGAATTTGAAACTAATTTCTTTTGCTAGAAGTTACCGCTTCATTTAAAAAGAACTCCTTGCAAGCCACATAGATAATTTAATACCTTTCCTTTTATAATTTTTTTAATATTCACACACCAAAATTTTATATGATCTTTCACATAATTTTAGATTTGATTTTTTTTTTAAAGGTAAAGTATGACGAAGAAATTGTTGAAATGAATACTTCAAAATGAACTAGAATCCGGATGGCTTTTAAAGTGTATATCACAACCACTTTGTTAGGTCGGTTGTAACCGAGCTACTGTTCCTAGTCCGTTGGATCGGGACGCGTAATTGTGTCTCTGTCCACTAGGCCGTCCTCCTGCGGTCAGATTTATCCCAGCGTCTGACATTTCTTTTTTTAAAAAAATAATAAAATCTTACTATTGGATCAAAACGATCAAACGGTCAGATTTACTCCAACGGTAATATTACCGTTGGAGTACCGTTGGGCGCTGAAAAATTATCCTTTTGTTCCCTAACGGCTAGTTTTACCCATTTTCCTATAAATACCTACCTAAACACATTTTTTTCTCTCATTTCTACACTTCAAACACTCATTTCTCTCCCCAAACTCTCTCAACTCTGAAAATTTCTCTCCATACTCTCAAATTACTCTCACTCCAATTTTTT
>CAODLS010981240.1:0-10966 GCA_948243855.1 Flueggea neowawraea | reverse complement strand
ATTAAAAATATAGTTATACATAATTATTCAAAATTATGATTTCGAATATTGCTCCCATAAATGCTCGATCAATGCATTGCAAAGTGAAATATGTGCCTCTCTGTCTTTGATTTACATGGAGATTTCTCAAGATCCATTTATCGGTACCAACCAGTCACTTGATCGTTTCTGGTCTAGGGTGGAAGTTGCATATAATTCGTGAATAAATGATGAGTGGGAGAAGTGTAGCAATAGATCTCTGCAATCTGGCATGCAAGCTATAGAGAAAGCGGTGAAAAAATTGAAGGGATGTGTTCGACAAGTTGAAAATTACAATCTCAGTGGTGCATCGAACAAAAATATTGTAAGTATTCTTTAAGTTTAACTTATTTAACATTAAATATATACTTATTATCTTTACATATAATATATTTGCAGTTAAATCGGGCTAAGAGAATGTTTATGGATGATCCTAAGTTCAAGAAAAGTTTCAAATTTGATCATGTTTGGGAAATTATGAAGGATTTTGAAAAATTTAAAGACAACACTGTCACACAAAGAAAAATTGCTCGAAAGCATTCTAGTACCTATCTATCATTGGAGTTGGACAATCCCACGCCTAAATCTCCAATGGACTATCCTACGCCAGAATGTCAAGGACAAGCATTTCCTGGCTTGTCCCAATTTCCACTTAACCTAGATGATTTTACTGGTGGATTATCTTTTGACCGACCTTGTGGGACAAAGAAAACCAAATTGAAGAAGAAGCTTGATGAACAGTTGACATCAACTGTTAATCGTATAGAAGAAGGAAATCACAAGATTATGGAAAGGTTTGAGAAGTCCGATGCCGAACGACAACAACAAATTAACAATTTTTTGGAGATACAACGATAAAAGTGCGAAGATAAAATTTTGTCGTGGGACTTGAATGCCATTACCGACCCTGATGTGCGTGCTTACATGCAAGCACAAAAGACACCGATTTTACAAAAAAAAAAAAAAAAAAAAGAGGACAATCCCAACAACCACCCCCTCCTTCACCTAATATGTTCGGTGAATTTTTCAACAATATAGGTGGAGATGGAGCTGATATACCGCCATATTAACTCCCCGTACCGACTGTATTTTTCATGTTATGCTATGTATTTTGTTACTTTTATTGTTGTTTAAGTCAATATGTTCTTTTTAATTTAGTTAATATTATATTGTATTATATCTTCTAATATTAATCTACTGTATTTTTATTTTCTAGTGTATGAACTTTTTTTAATTTTTATGATTTTATTTTTTAATATAATTATATAAATCAATTAAATCATCACTTGATATTATATTCAGATTAACAAATTAAATAATTAATTAGTTAAAAACTCCAAATAAAATATACACAATAATATAAAATAGTCTAATATTTAATTAATACTTATATGATTATGATTAATTGATATTAATTTAAAATAAATTGAATTTAATTGATATTACTTTTTTTTGCCATTAGATAAAACAAAAAAAGACAAAAAAAAATTACAACAATAAAACGCCATGCTTAATATTTTACTGTAGTAAAACTCTAAATTTGGTTAAGATTTAGAGTTGGATTGGATTTCTAAACACCCTTGCTTTGCGTTTTACAGCCCTGTTGGAGATGGTCTTAGGCGGGACCGAATCGTCGTCGTTTTGCTGCAGAAGATCTTCGTTTATAACTTCGCGGACTTGAAATTGATTCACCAAATTGAGACAGCGTTGAATCCCAAGGGGTTGCGTGAGATATCGCACACGTCAGCGCCGATGGTGCTGCTGTGTCCGGGGTTGCAGAAGGGTCAAATTAGGGTGGAGAATTACGGGACGAAACGGACCAAGTTTGTGATGGCGCACGATTCCAGGATTGCTTGTATGACTATGACTCAGGACGGGAGGCTTTTGGCTACCGCTAGTAGTAAGGGCACATTGATTCGCGTTTTTAATTCGTTGGATGGTTTTTTGCTTCAAGAGGTATTGTGTTGATCCGTTTTCGTCTATGTTTGTTTGTTTCTGTTGTGTTCGTGTTGGTCTATACTTATTTTTAGCTGAACTATACAACAATTGTAACATGTACAGTTTGTATCGCAATCGCTATTGCTTAATTGAGCCGAACGCTCCAGGCTTGACTTATAAGAAAACTCGAGCTGTGCAAATTTTGATTTTGAACCTAAAACAAAGCATCTTTACTTTTCAATCTTTTTTCGGTTTGTAACTAGATGGGATTTTCAAAGCATTAGCTTTATAGTATTGAACGTCAAATTTTAATCTGAGTCTTAATTTTGTGCATACTCTCGATTGATTACTGTGCATATGTTCACTCCGATAACCTAGTCTCATGTAAGGGTAGTTGAATTTGGTTGATTAAGTGAGCACATCGACTGCTAGTTAGCAAGGCTCTTCGTTCATTGTTTTTGTGTTTTGTAATGTGGAACTGATATTTAAGAATCTTTTGGTAACTGATGTTAGGTTAGAAGAGGTGCAGACAGAGCAGAGATATACAGCCTTGCTTTCTCATCCAATGCTTAGTGGCTTGCTGTTTCTAGTGACAAGGGAACGGTGCATGTTTTTGGTCTCAAGGTTGATTCTGGATCCTTGGCTACATTGACCAATGAGAGATCCCATGTTGCGTCTGAACAAAATCACTCTAATGGCCGGGGAATATCATCTCTCTCCATTTTGAAAGGTATAACCCTATCCCTATTTGATGTTGAATCTTTGTCCAACGAAAGTGTCAAAAATTTCAGCTAAGTTGGATTTCGCAAGTGTTATCTAATTTCCAGTCAAGTATATGCTAGTACTTTGGAGTGTCATTACTTGCAAGTCTAGGTTCTAGCAATTGTTCTGTCGTACCCTTTCAGTGACATTCTGCGAAAATCTTATAAGTCAAACTCATCGGGATTTGTTTGGTGTTGTGGCAGGTGTTTTACCAAAATATTTCAGCTCAGAGTGGTCAGTAGCTCAGTTTAGATTACCTGAAGGTTCTCAGTACTTTGTTGCATTTGGCCACCAGAAGAATACCATTGTAATTATGGGCATGGATGGAAGGTATGAATTCTTAGACTGTCCTCCTATTCTGTGTTTGGTTAGTTTGATTAGGTTACATCTCGCACGAATGTTTTAGTTGCTGTGCATTTCGTTGCTACAATAGCAGAGTATGGTAGATCCTAAATCTGAATATGTACTACTTACCTAACAATTATCCTTTTGGGGAAATCAAACATGGCCTTTCAATGAATCGTTAAGCTTTACCCATAATTATGTTAAGCTTTACCCTTAATTATAACAGAAAAATATTGATGGGTCATGGCTGCTATATATTATTGGTTTTGGTTTGTAATTTTATGGCTTGTCAACACATGATTTTTGGTTCATTCTCTTTTAAATGAAGCTTCGTTAAATTGTTTTTGTTTGATTGTTGATCAGCTTCTATCGGTGCGAGTTTGACCCTACAAGTGGTGGAGAAATGACGCAGCTTGAATATCACAATTTTCTTGGCGTAGACGATTTCCTGAAGCCTGGGGAACCTTTTTCCAAGTCGATGTAAATATTATATTACTAATCCCCATTTTTGGTTGATCATTGCTCTGTTAATATTTTACATTATTACATATATTTTGAAAAGAACGAATAAGTTGTAAATATCAAAATTATGAGGAATGCAAAGTGCTAAAGCTTCTGCTATAAGTGGGGTTTGTAAATACCGGTACACCATTGTTTTCCTTTGTGGCCTTATATATTAAAAAAAAAACCTTCTTTTATAAATTATTTTATTTGATCCAATCGAAAATCGAATATTTAATTCTTTTGAATTTATTTCTTGACCCTTTAATGTAAATCAGCTATATCAGAATGTAAATCAGCACTCACCACTGTGCCCTCAAATGTCCGACCATCTTGCAAAGTCACTTCAACCTTCAAATAATCATAACCTATAACAGTCAAGGATTTGAAGGATGCAATGAAAAGTGACATAACAGTTGAAAACAATGAAACTAAAAGCAATTACGCCGCATTATGCTTCCAAAAAATCAAGAGCAAGAGATGTTGAAAACTGGTCAGATTCTTCATTATGCTTCCAAAACTATTAACCAATTTATATATACAAATCAGCCAGTCTAAAATAACAAATAGAAATAAAATGTCAACGAGCAATAACAACAAATAGGTGCTTACCACCTCCAGTAGAAGGTAATAAATTTTATTGTACGGTTATAAAACAACAAAATTAACAATCAGGTATAATTAGCTCCATGCAGATTCTGTAGTCAGTGGTACAAAATCACATTCCAGCATCTCTATGGTACAAAAAAAAATACTCATGCACCACACAACATAATCACTGGAAAAGCAAAATACGAGGCTATCGGACAAGTTTTTTGAGATTATAGTTTCTTCAATTTTATGACGAAAAATGAAACAATAACAACACAGGAATCTAAATAACATAGATGTGAATGCCTTGGCAAACCAAAAATCAGGAAAAAATGAGTACATATTAGATTCTCAAAAGGAGTATCATAATCTTCTTGAGAATTGGCAATTTGGTTTGGAATTAACCTTCCCTTTGGATAAAGGTCTACTGCCTTGAAAATCAGCCACAACATGAGCGCATGTTAAGATGGTACCATCTGCATCAATAATAGTTCCAGAGCCTATACTCTTTCCCATTCAATTCCCATAGTAACCTGCCAAAATCCAAGTGTGCAGAAAGTCCCTAGAATCAGTTCCCCAATGCAATTTCAACTCAAAAAGCAAAAATCAAAAGAATAAAACTTAAAGAACATATACCCGCATGCGGAACAGATATATTGACGACAGCAGGACCGACCCTAGCTGCGGCATTAGCAATAGTATCTCTTCCCAAACATCCACAAGATGGCTTCGCACTATCTTTAACATCTCCAGAACTTGC
Source organism: Flueggea neowawraea (assembly GCA_948243855.1). NCBI lineage: Eukaryota > Viridiplantae > Streptophyta > Magnoliopsida > Malpighiales > Phyllanthaceae > Flueggea > Flueggea neowawraea. The sequence goes on along the minus strand of CAODLS010981240.1, from coordinate 6,051 downwards.
ATTCTCCACATCAGCTGACGAATCAGGACTAACTCGACCAGAAAAAAAAGATTTCCTACCAATTCAAGCTCTGATTCATGAATGAAAGAAGCATTGCCAATCCAACTATGAACCAAAAAAAGCTTCAGCTAAAAAGAAGAATGGAAAAGTGTGGCACCAACCATGATCCGGTGAAACAAACCAAGGATGGGGTATCAAGTCCTGCCATTTTTGCCATGACGATTCACGCAATGTTGGAGAAACCAAGAGTGATAAACTTGTACCTAAACACCAAATTAGTTAAGATTATCTCTTTTGACCACGATACGCTAAATGATTCGAGATGTAGAGCAAATTAAATGAGATACGGGAGAACCCACTGGAATTCTCAGAATCGCTGTTAGCCATTGCATAAAAAAGAGCTGAACCAGCAGCAGCATTAGTTACAACGCGAAGGAGACTACATTTGCTTGAGAATATCGAAGCATTTCTCTACATAGCAACAAAAACAACAACCGTATCAAAATTCGACTATTCAGTTGCCACATAAAGGTATGAACCGAAAAACAAAAGTATAATATCTAGAAGAGCCATGAAATTTACCAGAAAGTGATTTATAATTCAGTCTTTGCAGACTTTAATACCCAAATTACTTACCCAGAAACCGTAGTAAAACCCTTGTTTTCCTCCAAAATAAACGTGGCTAGATTTGTTTTGCATGTTTAAAAAATTGGAAAGTAGCAACTTCACAAAGACAAAGCCCAAATATTTAATGGATGAGGCCGAAAGGTACAATCCACAGTAGAAGCCCAAAACATTATTTACAAAAAAATTCAAGCTGATACCACCAATCAAGAAGGATCATTTCCATTAAAATCAGCTAAAAAAACATGGCAGGGATGAAATAGATTATGCAGTACATACCAAGTTAAAAGGGGCAAAACAAAAGGAACTGATTCCTAAAACCTATTTAGCTAAGTGAAGAAATCTAACAATATATACTTGCTATTGTTTGGTTTAGGCCTTCTTGGGAGATTTGGGTTGAGAAGAAGACTTTTCAGTTTGAGACTTCTTTGGTAGAAGAACAGGGTTAATGTTGGGTAAGACTCCTCCACTAGCAATCGTGACACCTTGAAGAAGCTTCCCGAGTTCCTCATCGTTCCTCACTGCCAATAACAAATGTCGTGGATTTATCCTATTCTTCTTGTTGTCTCTCGCAGCGTTTCCAGCCAGTTCCAGCACCTGTCAATCACCACACAACAATTTCGTCATTTTCAGTGATAATTTTCCATGATGCCAAACAGAACAAACAAAAAAGAAATGTCTACATCCTGCAATTTTCCTGCGATTTTTCTAGGAAAACAAACAGAGAAACGAAGAACATCTCTAATCATTTATCTACACTAGGAAAGGACCATAATATTCGTTAGACGACAGCCCGATCAAACAAACAACCAGCAGTCAAATCAAATATTATTCCGGCTAAAGATTCGATAAATCACTACTGAAATCTTTTGCTTTGATTCCGATTAAAATTAGGTGGACAAAAACAAAATGCCCAGATCTTGTAATTTTCCTCCATTTTTTTTTTCAAGAAAACCAAGAGAAAACGAAAACGTCGGATCTAAGAGAAGTGAGTACCTCAGCGGCGAGATACTCAAGAACGGCGGCGAGGTATACCGGAGCTCCGGTACCCATTCTCTGAGCATAACGGCCTTTCTTAAGGAAACGAGCGATACGGCCTACCGGGAACTGAAGACCAGCCTTTGTGGACTTGGCGACCACCTTCTTCCTATCTCCGCCTCTCCTTCCTCCAGCTCCCTTCTTCTCCTTCGGTGCGTCCATTGATGGTCCTCTTGAGTTTTGAACAAACGCTGCGAGGGAAAGTGGGATGGTAGGTGTTTTGAATTTTTTGTAGAATGAGGAGTGGTGGGTTTTAAATTTATAGGGGCCGGTTGCCACGCTGGCAATCCGTGCGGGGTCTTGGTGGGGGGAGCGATGTGGAATTTTGTTTGGTTTGATCTACGGTTGGGAGAGTGCCATCCTTGGAAGTTTTGCTTTAGCCAATGAGGGAGCGGTGGGATTTGTGATGTGGATGAGGAGTGGAGTGGAGTGCTAATCGCTTTGCTTAATAAAAAAATGGGGGGAAAATTGGGAGTTTCGTGGTTTTTTTTTAACTGGAAAGTTTCGTGGTTGGATTGTTAAATATTTAGACCATCAATACTCCTAAAAAATATACTTTTTATTTTATTTTTTACATTAAATTATCTTAAAATTAGTGAAATACTCTACTTACTCAACGTTTTAATTACTATTTTATTAGTAAATCAATAAAAGATAGAAAATTGAATATTAACTCTTCAAAATATGAAGTTATTATTTATTTATCTCTAATTTTTTAAAAATTAATAATAGAATATTAATTAATAAAAAAATGTAGATCGAATTCAAATTTGAAATCAAATAATAGGGAGAAACTGAAATAAATATATATAAGAAGTCAATATAAAGAATTTGTTGGAAATGCTTAAAAGTATTGTTTATTTTGTTTGATTAATGAAGAAGCATCATATGTTGTATATATTTATTTGTAATATATTTAGATTTACTAAATGTCATAGATTATATAATATAAAAGTAGATCAAATTTGTTAATTTCATAGATTATATAATATAAAATTAGAAAAATTGAAAAATTTTATCAGAATTATAATATACTTAAATAGTAAATGTTATAGAGGAAATTACACCCAGGTTAATTTTTTGTAATTAACTTTTGACTCAGTATGTTCAAAAATAACTCATTTTTCACATGGTGCTATATAATTTCTAAGATATCGCAATATTTATACCTCCTCTTTCCCTTTCTCTCTTCATATCGCTTTCAACTTGTTTTCTCTCTCTCCTCCTATTGTCTCTCACACTCTCGTTTCAATCCACTATCTGCCTCGGTTTCTCTCATCCTTTATCTCTCTCTCTCCTCAACCTCTCCCTATCCCATCTCTCTACTCTATCGCGCCCTTCTCTATCGACAAACCCTAAACGCTCTGTTTCTTTTTTCTTCCTCCCTCTCCTGTATCATTCATTCTCTGTAGTGATTTATGTCCTTCCTTTGTAAGACGACGAAGACAAGGTTGATTGGCTCCATGTGAGGTGAGCGCGAAGTAGCAGACAAGAAAGACTAGGCGAGAACGAGGTGGTAGCACAAAGTCAGGCATCAGGAAAGGCGATAAGAAGATGAGACGGCGACGGAGATGCATCGCGACGACGAGAAGGAGGTTCGTTTGAGGCTATGGCTTTTCTTTTTGTTTGAAGGCTAGGTTAGAGAGAAGCGGTGCGTACAGTGGGTGTTGACATAGGCGGCGGCTAGGGTTTCTCTAGTTGCAGTCGCATGTAGGGAAGACATGTTATGTTGTTAAATTAATTATTTTTTTACTGTACTCATTTTGTTATCGTTGTTACTTTTTTTGTTTTTATTTTGTACACATTTTTTTGTAATCATTTCATTGGTGTAATCAACAAATTTTGAATAACTCATACTTATTATGTAAGCGGTTATTTGTAAATGTACTCGTTTTGTACTCGTAATTTTACCAAATAATAAAGAAAATATTAAGCTTCAAGTCCCTAATATTTTTTAGTTGTACGCATTTTTTCCCCCTTTATGTACTCATTTTTTGTAAGTATTTATTGGTATAATCAACAAGTTTCAGTTTGGGTTATACTCGCTTTGTTCTCAGTTCGTACTAATTTTCGCCTGTCAAAAAGTGTGGTCAACACGCAGTTAACTTTCTAACGCATATTTTAATTTTGTCTTTTTATTGTATTTTTTTTTGTCAGAAATGAAAACGTGCATTCATCTCAATATGTCAATGTTACAAAGATCATCGTAACGAAGAACTACAACATAAAAAAAGCAAACATTATTGGCACAAACAACCATGAAAATGAGACTACCGAAGATGGCATTTGTCTCTGTTGCCAATGCATAAAACAAATGAAATCCCACATTCGGAAATCCCCAATATGTCCACTGGAATCACAACAAATAGCAGCACATCTAGCTACTAAGGAAGTCCAAAACCAAACTGCAACATAACTAAAAAGCAAACACGCTGGAAGTTGATAACCACACTAAACTCCTTTGGCCGCCGTACTAGAAATCCACCACCAACAAGCTTCCATCCCATGCTAGATCTGGATCCGTAATATCAAAATAGCATGTCGCTACCAGAAGCCGTCCACCTCTAGCGACCGACCAGCTCCAACAGCAATAACAGAACCGCCATCCTCCACACAAGCCGACCACCACTACCAACAACAACGAAACTGTCACCGATCTTCATATTTGGGAAAGAGAGGAAGGATGCCCCCAGATCAGGACCAACCAACAACGAAATCGTTGTCCTCCACCAGCAGCAACAGCAAAGCCGTCGTCGACCACCCAAGAAAATAGAGAGTTGTCGACCTGAAACAAGACGAAAGACATGTTCTAAGGAGGAACCAAAAGAGAAGAGATGAAGAGATTATTCAAAGACCAAAACCAGAGCGATATATCGGCCTCATCCAATGTCGACCAAGGAGACCGACTTTGGGGAGTAGAGGAAAGCCACAAGGGTTAGCGACAAAGAGAGCGTTGAGAGGGGAGATTGGGTTTTTTTAAAAGAGAAAACTGATGGCAAATACTATGGTGCTTTTGGATTAATGCGTTTTATGTATTTTTAAGGATTAAGATCTAATTAATTAAAATACAATAATTTAAATATAATCAATATATTAAAATAACAAATACTAGAGTCAACATTATAATGTGTTGAGTGTATTTAAATCGTTAAATTTTAATTAATTAAATCTGAACCTTTAAAAGTACATAAAATATATTAACTCAAAAGCATCATAATGATTGCCGAAGACTGATTATGTATTTTTTTATTCTATATTTGTGTGTTTATCCCATATATTATATGAATGTATTTCAAACAAACTCGCCTTATCGAAAGAATACTGTGGATAAAATTGTAAAAGAATTATAGAAAAAATAATCAATATATAATATTCAGCAAAATCAATAAAAGTTTCACAATTAATAAATAATGAAAGATTAAATGGCAACTTAACTATGTAGTTCACAACATGTTGGTCAATAACAAAGTTAGACTTCGTTCTATTAAATTAAGCGACAAATGAATAATATTTAACCATAAAAATTAGTGATAGCACATTACTCTAACATTGTTTTGTTTTTTAACATATTGATGATTACATATTGCATATTTAATATATTATAAATTTAGAACATATGTATTATTACTTATACTTTTCCATATTCTACATGAATTGATTATTAATCTATAGATTAGAGTAGTTAATGATGGTTTGTTGACTCGTCAAGTATTGAAAATTTGGAATCGAAGATCATGAATAAAGTCATACATACACTACACCAACCCAAATATAGACTACAATTAATGGTCACAGTACCAAACTAATGGTCACCAATCCAGATCGAAGAGCATGAATTAAGTCACAATACTACATTCATGTATGACAAAAATATTGTTAATGTTGAAGTCGATTTTCTTGATCAAGATTGAAGTCATGATTGATAGTTGATGAAGCAAAGTCGAAATGAGACGGATTGGAGACGAAAAGACCAAGGAATGGCGAGACAATGTATTACACGGCCGTGTCCCAGACCGTGTCTTGTGGTTTATTACACGGATACGACTATTCGACCGTGTCTTACCCGGTTTGCTCGTGTAACCTATTCTGAACGTATTTTCCTACTTAGGAATGGTTCTAATACGTGTATTAGGGTTTTAGGTGGCCTACTTTGGCTAGGGTTTCATTGTATACTATAAATAGGAGGTTTGGGAACAATCTTGATGTCTTTTGACCAGTTGTAACTCTGAATAATAGAATACTTGTGCTCTGCCCGTGGACGTAGATCGGTTATTGATCGAACCATATAAATCTTGTGTTCTTGTGTGATTGCTCTTTGTTTATTCTGCATTTACTTCTAACGCCTAATTTCCTGACAAGTGGTATCAGAGTCACAAAAATTTGTTCATA
>CAODLS010981184.1:0-12082 GCA_948243855.1 Flueggea neowawraea | reverse complement strand
ATGTTATCAAGACATGATGCTATTTTGAATTTTACTTGCCTAGAAATGCATGACTCAGAGCAACCTGCTAATGCTAAGAGTGCACCCCAGGAACTTGTTCAGCAGGTAAGAACTATAAATAGTAAGACCGTATCCAGACCAGTTACTCACGTTGTTCATCTATGACAAATTTCACAAGATATCTTAAAAAATTCTAGCCACCATCTTATTTTATGAACCATCTAAGCTGAGAAATCTCTGCAGCCAATTTAAGAACCGCATAGGCTTAAAAACTAACAAGCATATAATTAACAAGAGGTTAGTTTTGATGCCTTGGAAATGATCATGCAGGTTTTGAGCACCGGCTGGAAAGAAAATATTGAAGTTGCTGGAGAAAATGCACTTCCAAGATATGATGCTACAGCTTACAATCAAATAATTCTCAATGCCAGGCCTAATGGCATAAATAAAAATGGCCCGCCAGAACATAGGATGTGTGGGATGACATACCTTCGTTTATCAGATGATCTAATGAATGAAGACAATTTCAAGTTATTCAAGTCATTTTTTAAGAAAATGCACGCTGATCAGGTGAGCAATCTCGTTGCAGTTAATTGAAAAGGAAGTAGAAGAGTTTGTGCATACTAATGAAGACAGCGGAAGCCATATTTTCTTTTCCTAATTGTTCATTTTGTTTCTCAGGATTACTGTTCAGACCCCGGTAAGTACGGCCATGCCTTAGGTCCATTGGCTCCATCGAAGCCTAAGATTCCAATTGAGGTTCTTATGGAAGCAAGTTACCCATCGGCACCGTTCCCATGGGATATAGAAACAGACATGAAAGTTGATGGGACTGGTGTGCTTGCAGCCGTGATGAAAAAACTCAAATCCATATTATTCTTCAAGTTAAAACATGATCACTTGTGGAAGTAAGAGGAAAATATTTAAATATTATCTAAATGTTTGTTGTAATAAGATGCTCCTCCAGGGGTTATATGCATGTGTTTTTTCTTTTTTTTTTTTTGACTAAGGGGATATATGCATGTTTAAGTATATGGTGTTTGAATAAAAGAGTATGTATTATTGCTATTATGCTAAAAATGTACATGTTTCATTCAATAAATACTTACCAAAAATCACCACAGGAACGAATTCCATCTCTGAAGTAGTGGAACCTTCGAATATCCCGCATGATGATTTCTCTACCTGTGACTTTTGAAATAAATTTTACAACCGTGTGGCAATCTCCACGCACGCGAAGGTTTTGGTGATTCTTATTACAGTCTCTGGACGTGTGTTTATGAGAGCAAAGGCAATGGCCAATCTCTCGCTATGATCCCAAAGAATCTTTTCCTTCAATTCTTCATTGACATTATACAACACTGAGCTTGTGTCAGGCTTATATCCAAGCTTCTTTAGTTCCTGACTCAAGTCCCTTAATTTGGAATATGCATCCTCCATCTGCCGATGCGATTTATCTCCCACTAAGAAACGATGAACCTTCTTATCTAACTCAACCAAACTGCACCCAGGTGGTTTTACCAATCCCCTTTCCTTCAACAGTGCCCTCACTCTCTCCACGTCATCCCATCTCTTCTCGGCAGCATAAATATTTGAAAGACAGACATAGCTTCCCACTTTTTGTGTGTCGAGGTCAAACATATTTTTCGCTGCTATCTCTGCTAACTCAAAATTCCGATGTACTCGGCAAGCATTAAGGAATGAGGTCCAAATATCACTGGTTGGATTACTTTCCATAGTCATAATAAGCTCATATGCTTCATCAATTTTCCCTCCTCGGCCAAGAAGATCCACTAAACAGGAGTAATGAGCAACTGCAGGCTTTACATTGCATTCTTTCATAATTCTGTAGAAAATTTCTCTACCCTCAGCAACCATTCCTGCGTGGCTACAGGCAGACAAGACTGAAGTAAAAACACCATCATCAGGAATGATATTGGTTCTTATCATCTCATGAAAAAGGGAAATGGCCTCTTTCCCCCTCCCATGAACACCATAACCAGAAATCATGGCACTCCAAGCAAATAAATTCTTTTCAGGCATCTCATCAAAAATTAGGCATGAACTATCCAAACTACCACACTTAGCATACATGTCCAATAGGGATGTTCCAACAATAGCATTAGCACCATACCCTTTCTTAGCTAGATACGAGTGAAAAGACATGCTAAACTGCAGTGCTGCAATTTGATGGCATGACCCAATCACAGCTATGAAAGTTATTTGGTCAACATTTGCTGACTCCGAAACCATTCTACAAAAAATTCTTAAGCTCTCAAAAGCATCCTCATTCCTTGCATAACCAGCAATCATAGAATTCCATGACACAATATCCTTAAAAGGCATTTTCTCAAATAACTTTCTAGCAGTTGCCATCGAATTACACTTGCAATACATTTCAATAAGTGAATTGTTTAGAAGACCATTGTGAACTGCATACCCATTACGAATAACAAAACCAAGAATCTCCTTCCCCTGCGGCACAGACACTAGCTCACAACAAATAGAAAGAAGACCAAGTACAGTCACACTATCAGCAAACAGCCAGCCTCCTTCATCAGATAATAATTCTCCAAAGCCTCATCAGGCCTACCATTCTTTACCAGAACTGATATTATTGTATTCCAGGAGGTCAAATCTCTAGCAGACATTCTATCAAACACCATCCTAGCCAAAAATAAATCACCAAATTTCAAGTACATAGAAAGCAGAGAGTTACCCACATAAACATTTGATTCAAACCCACTAACGACAACACGGGCTTGAACCGTCCTCCCTATTTCGACGTAAAAACCATCACCACTAGCTTTAATCACAAAAGGGTATGTAAAGGCGTCGGCATTTGTCCAAACCCCAACATTTCAGAATGCAGAGCTAGTGCCTTCATTGCCAACCCACTACAAGCATATCCTCTGATCATGAAATTCCACAAGAAAGAGTTTTTCAACACAATTCCATCGAAGACAATCTGGGCACTGCACAAATCGCCACAACTTGCATAAAAGTAAGTGTTGTCGATAAGAGTGCCAGAGGTGATGGCGTGGGCATGGAGTTGCTGACCTTTTGAGAAGGATTTGGTGTTGCTGAGAGATTGGAGAAGGGATCCACATTGGAGGGAAGTGAGAGGAAGTGTAAAGGGCTGGTCTTTGATGTTGGTTTTGGTTATGGAGTGTAGGAGTTTGCTGACAGTGGCGGTGCTGGGGTGTTTTGGTTGGAAGGTTTTGCGAGTTGTGAGCGACCGCACCATTCAAAAGAGAGAGAGAGAGAGAGAGAGAGAGAGAGTGAGGCTAGTCCGCAGAGAAGAAGGGACAGGGAAGATATTGCGGGCTGGTTTCACTATTGTCAACAGAGAGACGCAAATAAAATTGAAAAGAAGGTCTTACAGAAAAGAAAGGACAATGGAGATACGGGGTATCATCCCCGTACCTCTCGCATGCTAAGCGAGAGCTCTACCATCTGAGCTACATCCCCGTTCCATATTCATCAATTTATTATTAAAACCTTGTCATAGTGATGGCTTTTAGTAGAATGCATGCAAAAAAAAACTATACTGTAGATCGATAGATTTATTATATTACATAGTAAAAAAGTAACATGAATAATAATATTAACATTATCACTAATCATTCAAATATGAGTACGCAAAAGTAACTAAAGTTTGCCCTAATTACGTTACTGATGTGAGTGCCTTTATCACTAATGTTGATATTGCATGAACAAAATAGAAGACTTAAGTGAAAAACCAAATTAAGTGTGAGAAATTTGTTAAGATGAAAAAACACACTCAATATAAAAATTTAGGGAAAAAAAGATTGAATAAATTGTGTGTGTGTGTTTTGCAATTTATAGTATATTGTGTTTTAGATCTTATGTGTTGATTGGGTGTGGTTTATGAGCGTGCACAAACTGAATGAAATCCTTATGTCTATCATGCACCAACTACATTGATTTTAAAATTATATAAACATATAACTCTTTTGTAGTGATCCATATGCATGCAAAGATGAAAGTAATTCATGAGTTTAGCTGTTTATATTCCTGTGTTAGAACTAATTGTGTTAATGAGGCAAATTTTATAACGTCTTTAGGTGAATGGTGTATGTGATTTCGACAATTTGAGAAATTTAGGAGATGTTTAGTTAAGAAAATTTTTTATTGTTTTCTAGAAAAATAAAAAAACAGAAATAGAAAAATAAAAAAATTGTTCATGAAAAACTAGAATTTTCTATTTTTTTTTTATTTAATTTCAAAAAATAGAAACAAGATAGAAAACAGAAAAAAAAAATTATTTTATCAACTAAACATAGTCTTAATTTCTCTTCTTTTTGTTTTTTGAGAAAGAGAACCGAGTCAAGTGTTGGATTTATTTGACATATATAGTATTAATATATTAAATATGACCTTTGAAATTTTTCGCATGACTGAATGTAACCTTTTAAAAGTTTTTGTGAGTATCATCCATGATTTTCTTTAGAATTTAGGAATATTGTAAAGGTTAATTGATGTGTTGAACCAAAGGTGATTAATATAAAGTCCTAACTAGATTTTTGAGTGATGAGAGAAACTTTAGAATAATGAGCAATTGAGAGGTTAAGCAAAGGTTACACACGTATCGTTGAGTACCCTTTGCACTATTACCTACTATAAGCAAAGTGGTGAAAACACGAAGAAAAGACTCACATATGTGCCGATTCAGAGTTGCATCCTAGAGAAGGATGGAGTCGCATGATTAGAGAAGCACATGCTTATTCCTACATGAATATTCGGGTTAATAACATTCATGGTCACTTAGGTTTATAATTTGGTACATCAAAGTCACTTAAATGACTTTTTATTCGGGTAAGTCACTGAATTGATTAAAATTGTGCACCCATGGTTACTACTAATTGCCCGTGCCAGCAGTCGTCCTAAATAACCAAAAGGCTAGCCCAATCATACCACGTTGGATGCCACATGTGCATTGGACAGTTGCCACGTGGCAAGGAAAATTGGGAAAAGAAAAATAAAATCAGCATTTTGTTTTTTGAAAACAACGTCGTTCAACCAGCAATCTATTAAAAAAAGGGGGGGTAACTAAAATGCCCTAATTCGTCACTTTCTCACATGACCCAAATGTGTGACTTTGTTGTGTCTTCCTCGTTTCCGTGGACTTTGGTGTGTCGACTTTATTGTCTTTTTCATTGTTGGTTTTGAAGAGCACAAGGGACAGGAACCCTTGTGTTTTAGCTGTTGTCGATTTTGGAAGAGCAGGAGAAAAAAGGTTGAGGGAGAGGACAGGGACCAAGAAAAGGCACTTATATTACTGTTAACCAAACCCTAGGTGAGCCAATCCGCAGTAAATTTTGGGTCCACTTGGAATAAAGACACCGAAAATGGCAGAAATCTGTGAATCTTGTCGAAGATTAAATGGATGTGGACCCCCATGTTACGTTAAATGTTTGAATTTAGTAGTTTTGTACATATTCAGTTGTAAAATTTTTGAAACAAGATTTCTAAAAGGGAACTGAGATAAATCACATAAAGTTCGTGTAAAGTTTTTTTAGGGCTTTGTTGCATTTAATCAGATTGTTATATTTTATTTTTGAACTGAAATGTGATTGTTATGTGGGCTAAAGAAGAAATGCGATATAAATTAGTGGTTTTATGCTAGATAAACTTGCTGTGACATTTGGGTGTTATTTAATAATTACATTACAATACCAAGCTTAGGTTATTATTTAAGTCCTGAGTGGAGCCTCTTTGTGTAAGGAAGACAAAAGCATCATTGGGTGTTACATATTATATAATAAGCTGACATACTTTATGCGACATCAACTTCATATATATGTCCTTTTTTTTGGCTTTCCATATGGTGTTACGTATTGGGATTCATGACACAGTTCTAAAATTTTGCTTATGTGTTTGTGAATTTTTTTTTGGCAGATCCTTCTTGCAGCAAGAGGCTCCTCTTTGGTGATGGTGATGAGGAAGAGACCAGGGACGATGCTACTAATAACAGAAATGAAACAAATGGAGATGAGGATGATTTTTTTGATGAAGAATACAACATAGCTGCCGATGATGGGGATTATCAGGAAGTGGTTGAAAGAAAAATTGGTCGCAGACCTCCGAATGCACAAAATGACCCTCTATCAAGTTGCTTTGAAGTTCCGACTATGGAATATAATGATGATTCAGAGTATGAAGATGATGATGAGTTGTTTTTAGTTGAATCATCGGGATACGATGAAGGGGCTGCCAAAAGGAAGAAGAAAAGGGATCCCGAATTTAACATAGACCGGGAAAGGTACAATCCGCATTTTGAGGTATGCGGTTTGGTAGTTTCGCTGAATTCAAAGAGGTAGTGAAAAATTGGGGTATTAAGCACCCGCAGTTGTATTTTCCAACGAATGACAAGAGACGTTGTAGTGCTAGGTGTTATTCAGAGAAAAAGACATAAAAAAATGCAGTTTTTTTATTTGGGCCTCCAAAGTTAGTGAAGACGACCCGACAGTTGAGATGAAAACATTGCAAACAAGGCATTCTTGTGGGATGGTGTTTCAAAATTTTCACATGAATTTAGAGTGGTTGGCAAACAAATATATTGATCGCTTGAGAGCTGATCCAAATTGGAACGAAGAAGGTTTTGTTGCAACGGTTCTTGCTGACACGTAATACAAGATCAACTATAGCAAGGCTTGGAGGTTCAAGAGAAAATGCTTGAAAAGGATATACGAAGAAGAGCACAAACAATACGAAAAATTGGTTAGATACGGTTTGGATGTTAAACAAAATAATCCAAGAACAACTATTAAGTTGTGGAGGGATGCACAAAAATTTGAGGGATATTATGTTTGTTTGCACCCTTTAAAAGAAACATTTAAAAAGTATCTTCGACAAATTGTTTGTGTTGACGGTTGCTGGCTCAAAGGGACATAGGGGGCCAATTATTGTCAGCAGTTGATATAGATCCAAATGATTGCATCTTTCCAATTGCTTGGGTTGTAGTGAAAGTGGAGAATTGAGAAATGTGGACTTGGTTTCTTAAGCTTCTGAGAGAGGATCTGAATATTGTCAATAGCTACCAAGTTACTTTTATGAGCGACAGACAAAAGGTAACATTCTATTTCAGTTTCTGCTTGGGTCCGCTTTAATTCACTTCAATTTCTTCTTGGTTCATTTTATTTAAGCTTTGTTCTTTTCTTCTATTAACTATATGATATATCATTAAGTATATGATATTACAACATTTTTTTTCTGAGGGTGTCACTATTTTCTAATCAATCCCATCACACCAGTGAATTTACATTTGCTATTTTTAGGGATTTCATTGCTATTACCTGTTTTACCCTTCTTAAGAATCTAAAACTGTTGTCCTTTCTTCTGCCTAATTTAGTAATTTCATTGCTATTATATAATGATGGATTTCTGTAAATTTTTCTGCATGGATTATAAATGTGTCATCTTATGACACTAATACTTAATCCAATTGTAGGGATTGGTCGGTGCTATTAAAGATTTATTTCCAAATGCTGAGCATCGGAATTGTGTGCTTCACATGTACACTAATTTTCGAGGGAAATTCAAGGGTAAAGAACTTAAAGATTCAGTGTGGAATGCCGTAAGAGCCACTTATCCAAAAAGATTTGAACATTGGCTCACTAAGATTGAAGAGAACAATAGTGAAGCTAGAGTGGTTCAACCATCCAGATAGGCCTATGCACTCATGGTCTCGAGCATTTTTTAGAGAAGAAGCGAAATGCGAGATCTTACTCAATAATCTATACGAGTGCTTCAATGCATACATTCTCGACACCAGGAGTAAAGGCATCATCACAATGCTAGACATGATTAAAAATCAGGTGATGAAGTGGTTGCACACAAAGCGAGAAATGGGGAAACCTTGGGATGAAAAATTCTGTCCGAAGGTTTTGAAGAAGATAGAAAAATCAAACATGTTCTCCACCTTGTACATCCCAACACATAATGGTCATACAAGGATCCTGTTTGACGGGGGAGATGGCCCACATGTCAGCGATTTGGAATTGAAAACATGCACTTGTAGACGATGGCAATTGATTGGGCTACCATGTGGTCATGCATTGTGTGCGTTAAGGTTCAATGGGGAATCAATTGAGGCGTATTTGGACAATTACTACACAGTTGATAGGTATAAGCGTGTGTACTCTGTTTTCATAAACCCAACAAACAATGAAGACTTTTGGTCGGAAGACATTTCTGGATGTGACGTTATTCCACCAACTCCTGTGAGACCGAAAAGAGGGAGGAGATCTACTAAAAGGCGAAAAGAAAGTGAGGAGATTGAGAAAGAGGCTGCCAAGAGACGTGCAAATTCCACTTCAAAGAATGTGGAAGGTACAACTGTGCCATCTTCATCTACTGGAAGTGTAGAGAGGATTAAGTTAAGCAAGAAGGGAAAATCGACTGTTACATGTAGCAATTGTAGAATCAAAGGCCACAACAAACGCCATTGTCCACAGGTTAGTGCTTGTTTTCATCTATGTAAAAATCTCAACTGTTACAATCATTTTTATGTTCTTTTTTTTTTCATAACATGCAGCGTCAACAAAATGAAGAATGCAATGGTGGCGAGGAAGCTACAATGAACAATGATCAATCAATGGATGAGGAATTTGGTGTAGTCACACAAGATGCATGATGCTACTCTTTTGATGAATCTTTTGGTGACCAAAAGAACTGTATTTTGGAGTCATTTAGTCACTTGTTTTGCTATTGTGTTTGCCTGATATGTTACATACAAATATTTTGTATGTTTTAATCCCATGCATGTAGAATGGTTAATGATCATATTTTGGATGTTTAATGCACTCATTAATATTTCCGAGCCTCATCTTGTTGTTTCAATATCTGCAATTGAATGGGTGCTTTCTTTTTATTTCCTTAAGTTTTACATAGCTGTGAATATTTGGCACCTTGAATGTTTGATACAGCTATGTTACAGAAAAGCTTAATATTGCCTTCAACAACATAATATTGACAACTTAACAATCTAAATGTTACAGAAAAGCTTAATCTAACAAAAAAAGTCAAATAAATTAGTTCATCAACTCTACTACATCAGCAATTAGATCATTTAACATGAAAACTAAAATCTGTCAGCAATTAGATCATTCAACATGAAAACTAAAATATGTCATACAAATTGCCATTTCAATACATGACCTGCAATAATGGCTGTCTTTCTACTTAAGCCACAATCCTAATAAAACACCAACAAGAAGAAACACCATGTACTTCCACACTACATCACCATTTTGAGCATGATGGTGAACTCCATTTTCCTGTTCATTCTTAAAGTTTTCTGCTCGGGTTACCTCTTCACGGAAACTCGTCGAAACTCTCCCCGAATGATTGCTGCTTACCTCACTGTCATTTGGCCTCCACAACAATCTCAATATCTCATCAGTACTCCTCACCTTGGTTGCTGGATCAAACCACTGGAAGAAAGAGCAGGCCACTTCATCCCTAAAAGAAATAATTTAACATTTCAACCCCACCATAGTACTGAAATTTGATTTGTATAGGAAGATGGCATTTGCACAGCAAAAAAAAACACAGTAGTGGAAAAAATATATATTCCTTAATTTCGATGACACATTGAAATCATAGTAAACAAACAAATAAGAGAAAAACTAGTAAATTTATTGTCGTAGTTCTAACGTATTTAAGTCATCTGGTATAGAAAAAGATTGAAATGGATTAATAACAAATGATAGTAGCACACAACAAGAGGCACCAAAAGATCAAATCAGAAAAGAAGGCTCTGATGTTTAACTTACCCCAAACTTCCTACATCCAAAAAAACGATGTCTCGGGTTGTTATTATTCGTAGAATACCGCAACATCGCAGGCTCTCCGCAATAACAGTACACGTTATCAACCGTCATTGTCGTTCCCGTTCCTGGATAAGCAGCAACTCAAGCAGATGATTAACCTCATCAGAATCTCGGAACATAGAATAATCGGAGATAATATATGAAATAGAATTTCAGCAAAACATATTAAAACCTACAAAAATATTCTTCTTTCTAAAATCATTGTAAGAAAAATCTAATTCGGAATAAATTCAATCATTGTTTTTTAAACTGAAGATGCTTCAGTTAGTGTCAATCATTCCAGATAGTTTCAAACGGTTAAAATCTAATTTAGCTAATAATTTCCAGCATGTATCAACAAAAGCCCTGAAAAAACTAAACCAACTTGGCTTCTACAATCAGCATGGAATGAAGATTCTGAAAAAGTATTAGATGCTGCAAAAAAAAATCCCAGCATTTATTAATATAATTTCTGCCATTTCAGACCTCAGTGGTGTCCTTTAACTGAGCTAGAATAGATTTTAGTTCAAGAAACAGTGGATTTGGGGGAGAATGTTACAATATGATAGTGAAATCAAAGCAAACTTGAAATTCCACTCACCCATTGACAGCGACGGAGACAAACTTCGACAGGCCAGCAATAGCGTCCACGGTGGTAGAAATCAGCGACGGATTCAAATATCGACGGGACAGAAATGGCATCGACGGTGAGGAAAATTAACCACAGGCATAAAGTGACAGGACAGAGAGAGAGCCTCGCCGGTGGTGAAGATCGCCAACAGAGAGAAAGATTGGTGAGATAGAGTGGACGGTCGCGAGAGTGAAGATCGAGTTGAAGCCCGTGACGATTGGGACCACAACGATTTAGGGATTGTGACAGTGTGAATGGAAAAAGGAAAGTGACAGATATTTGGAGATTCAGAGAACGACATCGTTTTTATAAAAACAAAATGGTGATTTTCCTTGCCACGTGGCAATTATTCATGCGACGCCTAATGTACATGTGGCATCCGACTTGGTATGACTGGGCCAGCCTCTTGGTTATTTGGCACAACAGCCGGCACAGACAATTAGTAGTGACCATGGGTGGGTGTACAATTTTAATCGGTTTAATGATATAAAACAAAAATTCATTTAAGTGAGTTTAGTACACCGAATTACGAACTTAAGTTACGATAGGTTTTATTGATTTAGTAAATTATTAAGTATTAATGTAAGATAGAAAAAAAAAAACACAACATGATCCTCTTTAGAAGTTCAAATTTCCTAAATCCACAGCTCTTTCAAAAAATCTTTACCCTCTCACCTCTGTTCTGCATCGTTGTTTTCTCTTTTATTTCAAGAACATTAAAATCACTAACTACTATATTCACCCAAAAATTTCAACAAAACATTTTTTTCATTTTGTTTAGTAAACATTTTCTACAACTTAGATAGATTTTGTGTTAGGAGATTTCGATTCTCTATTAACAGTCTTATTTATGGTGTATGAGTGATTAAAAAAAGAGGAAGACGACAAAACCCTAGCCATTGCTGCCGCTACCATTTAGACCAGATGGAAGCCGCAGTTCGGAAAGAGAAACAAAGTGTGTCAGAGGCAAATCTTCCAGGTCGGACGTTCTCGCGCGAATGGTTAGAGCTAATTCCGGCGGCGACATCGATGACTCAGAGGCTGGGGATTCAAATTGCGATTTTCAGATCGGCGCCACTCCATTATCAATCTGTCGTCATTATCTCTGTCTGATGCAACTCCGCTGTCACTCCACTCGAGCCATCGTTTCTCCACCAGTTGCGAACCGAGAGAGAGAGGGGGAAGGAATGCGAAGACAGAGAAAGACGAGAAATTTGAAGAGAGAAATAGAGAGAGGGACTCGCGAGAAATTTAAACACAATGGTCTAGCATTTACTTAAATAATTTCCCAAATCCGATAGTTTCGAAAGTAAAATCCTTGAGGTTTTTCACCTGGCATATTGTGTATTTTTCTCTTTAAAATTTCCTCAAAGTTGAGATTCGACAAAGGGAGCGTCGTCTGACTTGCTTTTTTACGGCGTAAACCCTAATTTGGGGAGTTTTGACCAAGGAACTGTAAATACGACTTTGCCTATTATTTTTGGGACCCTTTGGCAGATTTCTAGAAGAGAACATAAAGCATTGAGGGAGTTCAACTAGCAATACAAGATATCCCACAATTCAGAGTTCATTATTCTTTAAACTCCAAATCATCTAGAATGTTTTATTTTGATTT
>CAODLS010981073.1:0-11900 GCA_948243855.1 Flueggea neowawraea | reverse complement strand
AAATTAATTATTCTACTAGTAATTACATCACATAATTTTAAACAAAATTAAAAAAACTCATTAAATTTTATTAAATGTAATGAAATAATAAAATAACTAAATTAAACTATAGTAAAAAAATAGAAGGAATTTGAAAAATGTAATTGTAAAAAAATAACTTTGAGAAATATAGAAAACTTAATTACAATAATAAAATATATAAATAATTAATAAGAGCAATTTAGAGAAAAATAAATTTTTGAGAGAGAATAAATAGTGTGAAATTGGTAGGAATATGATAAGGATATTTATAAGGTTGAAAAAAGATTAAGGGAAATGGCAGGTTGAACCGCCGGTTCGACGGTTTTTAAAGGGATCAAACCAGAACCTAAACCGTAATCGTCTGGTTTTGGTCAGTCGAATCCAGTTCCTGTTCCTTTCCGGTTTTGACCGATCTGGTTCCGGTTCAAAATTTACATGTCTACCGGAACCGGCCAAATCGCCCAACTGCCAGTTAATGGGTGGTTTGAACCGGCGGTTCAACCCTCATAAACCAGTGGTTTCAACCGAAACCAGCGGTTCAAATTTTTTGAACTAGCGGTTAATATCCTAAACTAATGGTTTTAACCTTCTTAAACCAGCAATTTTAACTAAAATTAGTGGTTCAACTTTTTTAAACTAGCGGTTTTAACAATATTTAAAAAATAAACAAATTGGTTTGAACAGGATCAAATTGAAACCAAAATCGATGATCAAACCGTTACAAACCAAAACTGAACCATACTTGAGCGGTTTGGATCCGGTTCAGAGGTTTTACGTAACCGGAACCGCCAGTTCATGAACTGGAACCGATGGTTCCGAACCGAGGCCAACTCTACCCACGGGGAGGGGAGGGGAAGGAAAAGATATGGTGAATCCAAATATTTAGTACCTACTGATATTTCTCTTGATGGATTGAGGGTAGGCCAACTGCTTTTCATTCGATTTTTCTTTTGCATTTTCACTGTTCATCATATGATCACCTTGTTAGAGTATGTACAATAGTCTCTTCAAATAGAGTCTTTCCTAAAACGTGGGAATATGAAATTGTGTTTACTGCTCCAACAGCCTCCTAAGGACGTGGCTCCATCTACAAAATTGCTAAGGTTGCTATAGTTTCTCATTAACTTCATGGAGCCAAAAATAGCTCTCTATATAATATTTTATTGTTTGTTTTCTTCTTCTTTTCATCCGTATTTTCCCACTTTTTCCACTAGCTCTCACATTTTTGGTCTAAAACCACTGAAAACCAACATGTTGATTTCCATTTATCAGTTTGATTGAAATACCACAAATCAAAAGCTCTGCTCTTAAAGTTGGGTAAAATTGATAAATTGAGTGTCAACTGTTCGTCAAATGGGTGAAGGTAAATTCTGATATCAAAATCGTTATTTATGTGGACCATGACTACTACTATTTTCTTTTAAACCATTATTCTTTAATATTGAGGATGGATGCACAATGTCAACAACTTTAAAGAATAATGGTCTGTAATGCACCTTGTTTGATTATTTTCGACAGAGGAACCAAAACTCAGTTTATTTTTTTTGTAGGACATGCAATTGTTGTGTTAGATTCAAAAGTTGAGACCGGATAAAAGTTATCCCTTATGTAAGCTCTAATTTCTAACTCAAAAGAAAGTTTGCAATTCAACTTTGAAGTTATTGTGTTGTTTAGTTGTAATTTGTAGACCAAACATTATTATGTTGCTCAACTTGGTGCTCAATGAATATAACTCGATACGAATTGTGGATTAACTTATCATTTATAGGAGTTATGGATCAATATTACAAGAAGGTTTTAAGTTAACTAGTTGGTGATTTAATGATGAACCTATGATTATAATGCACAAGAAATAAGCATCGTGTTAGTTCTTGTATTGTGGCATCCTCTAATTGTTCTCTCTAAGAAACTAGTTGCATTAATGCATAAAAAAGAGGAAATTCTATCACTTGTGTAATTGCAACATATATGAGTTTTTTTTTGCCTATGTTAGAATATTTAATGAGAATACTTTACAAGCTTGAAATTTAGTTGATATAATGGTTGATTAGAAACAATAGAATTGGATGCTTTTAGGTAGTCCATTATCCTTCTAGTTCAATTCAGCTTCCTCTCTAATTTCATTTCTTTGAAATTCATGAGCATATTTTTTAAGTTCAATATTACATGATTTTGATAAATGGCAATACTCTATAGTAATAATTAAAAATCAATTATTATTTCTATGAATGGATAATCAATTGTTTATGGCAATAAGAATACTATGTATGATATGCTATGTGAAAAAAAATTGTATTTGATTTTATTTTTTGGTCTGTAGTACACGTCTCTCAGACTTTATATTTTCTGCAATGAAGTGTCGTGGAGATTCATACTACACAAGTTTGCTTAACAATGACGATATTGATGTCCATGATGAGTATGCATCTCAAGTAAATACATTTTCAATTTGTCAAGCTACGCAAGATAAAGAAGCTTATGCATTGCATCCTTAGTCTCATCTTGGCTCTTTTCAAGTAACTAAAAGAGTACGCAAATGTAATTTCACCTCAGATGAGGACTTGATGTTAGTCTCTTCACGGTTAAATGTTAGTATGGATGCGATTACTGGAACCAATCAAAAACACCAAACATATTGGGAAAAAATGCATGTATACTTCGAAGAAAACATACAATTCTCTTTTGATAAGATCGCGAATTCCTTGATGCACCACTGGTCTGTTATCCAGCTTGCTGTTGGTAAGTTTCAAGGATATTTCAACTAAATTGAAGCAAGAAATCAAAGAGGAATTACAAAACAAGATAAGGTAAATATGAGACATTTAATTAATTCCATATCAACTACTTTTTCTACTTATCATTTAACCCTGTTGAATTCAAATATGTCAAGAATTTGAGATGTATAAGAGCCTGCAAAAGACGTCCTTCCCTTTTATTCATTGTTGCAATGTATTGCACTATGCTCCCAAATTTTATGAAAAAGGTATCTAAAAAAAAGCCAAAATTTCAAATGGTGGAAGCCCAACATTTTATTCACCTAATACAGATTTAATAGACCTAGAAGACAATGACACTGACAATAATGAGCATGTCAACAAACGACCGATTGGAAGGAAAGATGACAAGGAATATGCAAAAAAAGTTAAGGAAAAAAAATACAGATGTTGAAGATTACACAAAGCAATTTTTTATTGAACTAAGAGATTCCCAAAAGCAACAAAGGAACGAAAGAAAAGCTATGGCTATTGAATTCTTGAAGATAGAAAAAGAAAGGGATGAATGCAAAAAAAAAAGAGCGAGAACAAATGCTATATGAACAGAGAATTCTTGCTACTGATACCAGTAATATGAGTCAATACAAAATGGAATATTATGCTTTTGAAAGAAACTATAATTAGCAAGAGACATAATATAGGTTTTTACATTGTAGAACATCTGTTTCTTTCCTTAATTGGATTTCTTTTTGCTAGACCTTGCGACCTTTGGACAGTGCAAATATAGTTGCAAGAACATTATAGTTGTCTTGAAGCAACAACATGAGTATATTGTTAAAACTTTTGCAATTGTAAATTTTTTTCCCTTTTGGGATATATATGTTGTATATTGTTGAGAAATATTCTCGGTTATTTCCTAGAAATTAGTTAAATCTGATTAGAAAATATTCTCACTCATGTGCAGCTGGTATTTCCTATATACTAGGTCCTGTATAGACTATATATGTATCTTTGTAAAGAGAAAACAAAATACAACAATATACCTATCTTTGTTCAGGTGCCAATTTCTACATGGTATCAGAGCCATCTTCAACAAACCCTAACCCTAGCCGACCTCTAGTTCAGCTATGTCTGACATTACAGAATCTTCTAGTCATCCTCTTCAAATGGTTCCTACCCAACACCCTATCTCAGAATCCCACTCGATACAGATCACCTCTATATGGCTGAATGGAGACAATTTTCTTCATTGGGCTTAATCAGTACGTATGTATATCCATGGAAGAGTAAAGATTGGCTACCTAACTGGACAGAAGAAAGAACCCGTTGCCACTGATCCTGCATATGCAGTATGGGATGTTGAGAACTCTATGGTGATGACATGGTTGGTAAACTCAATGAAGGAAGATATTAGCTCTAACTAGATGTGCTATCCTATAGCGAAAGAATTGTGGGACAATGTGAGTCAGATATACTTTGATTTGGGAAATAAGTCCCAAGTGTATGAGCTGACTCTCAAATTGGGACAAATTAGCCTAGGTGAGGATAGTGTTTCCAAATATTTTAATTCCCTGAAGCGTGTGTGGCAAGATTTAGACATGTTCAATGATTATGAGTGGAAATCTACAGTTGATTTTAATCATTACCAAAAGATTATTGAGGACAACAAATTTTTTACATTCCTAATTGGTCTTAATGTTGAGTATGATGTGGTGAAAGGCAGGATTCTTGGAAGACAACCACTCCCCTTTATTGGAGAAGTCTTATCTGAAGCAAGACATGAAGAGAGTAGGTGCCAAGTTATGCTTGGAAAAGGGGATATCCACTCATGTTGTTGAAACTTTAGCCTTGGCTACAAGCAATAGTGTCAGTCGCAATAAAAAGCCTTAAGAGAAGGCACATGTTCGGTGTGATTATTGCAAACAAGACGAAACACACAAGGGAAACCTGCTGGAAAATTCATGAAAAACCAGCTAACTGGAAAAGATCTCATGAAGGCATTTTCAATAAAACTCCAGTAGCAAATGAGGTGGATTGTGGACATTTCAGTCAAAAGCAGTTCAATAACATCCTAAATGTGTTGAAATCCAAATCTGAATCCTCAAGTACTCCTAATGCCTCTGTTGCACAAACATTTAGTATTTTTGACCCTCCTACAGCCTTATCTTATTCTTTTTTGTACCATACAACTTCTTGGATCATTGATTCAGGAGCTTCTGATCATATGACTAGTCATTCACATATATTTGAAACTTATAATCCTTGTTCTGGCCATGAAAAAATTTGTATAGCAGATGGGTCTTTTTCTTCTATAGTTTTATATCTCTTAAATATGTTCTTTATGTCCCTGAACTTGCATGCAATCTCTTATCAGTTATTAAAATTTCTTAAGACTCTAACTGTACTGTGAATTTCTTTGATTCTCATTACGTGTTCTAGGATCACATTACAAGGAGGACGATTGGCAGTGCTAAGCTCATTGATGGCCTATACTACTTTGTTGAGGGCTCGAAGAATAAAGAAGCTCAGAGTCTAAGTAGTATCAGTTCTACCCCTGTTATGGAACAGCTTTTGCATTGGCATAATAGATTAGGACATCCTAGTTTTTCTTATCTCAATAAAATATTACCTGACTTGTTTAAATCAGTTGATTGTTGAAAACTTCAGTGTGAGCATTGCAGTTTATCAAAAAATCATAAAGAAAATTTTCCTTCCAAACAATATCAGCCTTCAAAACCATTCTATTTGATCCATATTGATGTTTGGGGACCTTCAAGAGTTAAAACGCTTTCTGGTAAAAGATGGTTTGTCATTTTTATAGATGATCACACTAGACTTTATTGGGTTTATTTGTTAGGTGAAAAGTCTGAAGTTGCCCAATTTTTTCAAAATTTCTATACTATGATTGAAACTTGGTATAACTCTAAGATTGACATTCTTCGTTCTGACAATGGTACGGAATATTTTAATATCATTCTTGGCACATTTCTAAAAGATAAAGGAATTTTTCATCAATCTACTTGTGTTGATACACCTCAACAAAATGGGATAGCTGAAAGAAAAAATAAAAAAGTACTTGAAGTTGCTCGTGCCTTGATGTTTTGCATGAATATTCCTAAATACTTATGGGGTGAAGTAGTGTTGACAACCTCCTATTTAATAAACGGAATGCCAAGTCGGGTTCTGAACTATGTGTCACCTTTAGATGTGTTGAAATAATTCATCTCTCATAATCGACCATTCTCTCCTTTTCCTCCTAAGGTGTTTGGTTGTACTGTTTTTGTTTACATATCCAAAGGACAATCTAAACTTGACCCAAAGGCTAAAAGCATGTGTTTGAAGGTTATTCTCCTTCCCAAAAGGGATACAAGTGTTATAACCCACAGACTAGGAAAATGGTTGTCTCAATGAATGTCACTTTTTTAGAACATCAAAAATTATTTCTTCAGGGGGAGATTAAGAGTGAAGAAGGAAATTTTTGGGATGTGCCAAATGTTATTGTGGGTTAGGAAGACATTGTTCAAAATTTGCCAAGCAGTATTAAGTTTACGACAGAGGGAGAAATGCTACCGCCAGTTCCTAAGGAAAGAAACAAAGAACTTTTTGTTTATACTAAGAGAACAAATCAACAAAACATTAGAGAATCATTTTCCCCAGCGACACACTTTCAATCCAACTCCTTGGAGATTGCGCCTAAAAACACATCTGGTACAGGTAATCCATATGCTATCATATGTTTCATTATTTTTAAATCTGATCAGTCCATTGTTCCTATTGATCAGGTCGTCAATAATGAAGTTCATGATAATATTTCTATTGACCTTGATCTCCCTATAGCTCATAAGAAAGGAAAACAATCTTGCACTAATCATCATCTATCAAGAAAAACCTTTCTTATGGCAAACTCTCCCAGAAGCACTTATATTTTGTTTCTAAAATTACTAATCTGTTTGTTCCAAGAAACATTCAAGAGGCGCTTTTTTGATTCAGGTTAGAAGGCATCTATTATGGAACAGATAAGGGTTATTGAGAAAAATGGAACTTGGGAATTAATTGATATTCCCAATGGAAAAAAGCTTGTAGGATGCAAATAGGTGTTTACCATAAAATTCAAGGCAGATGGAAGTGTGGAAAGAATGAAGGTGAGACTTGTTGCTAAAGGCTTTACTCAAACATATGGTATTGATTATCAAGAAACATTTGCTGGCCAAAGTAAATACCGTATATGTTCTCTTATCATTAGCTGTGAATTTTGGTTGGGCACTACATCAACTAGATGTCAAGAATTTAAATGGAGATCTAGAAGAGGAGGCCTTTATGAGCCTACCCCCAGGATTTGAGAAGGTGTATAGGACAAACAAGGTGTGCAGATTGAAAAAGGAATTATATGGCTTAAAGTAATCACCAAGGGCCTGGTTTGAAAGATTTGGAAAGGCTGTGAAATGCTACAGTTATGGTCAAAGCCAAGCTAATCACACTATTTATATAAAAGATCTAAATAAGGTAAACTCCCATTCTTATTGTGTATGTGGATGACATAATTCTGACAGGAGATGATATAGAAGGAATTAAGAACTTGAAGATGAAACTTGCTCAAGAGTTTGAAATCAAAGACCTAGGACCTTTAAAATATTTCCAAAGTATGGAATTTGTGGATCAAAAGAAGGCATTTTTGTGAATAAGAGAAAATATGTTCTTGATCTTCTTAACGAGACTGGACTTCTTGGTTGTAAATCAATAGAGACACCAATTGAACCCAATGT
Organism: Flueggea neowawraea; assembly: GCA_948243855.1. Taxonomy (NCBI): domain Eukaryota; kingdom Viridiplantae; phylum Streptophyta; class Magnoliopsida; order Malpighiales; family Phyllanthaceae; genus Flueggea; species Flueggea neowawraea. Next base: position 4,402 of record CAODLS010981073.1, on the reverse strand, counting down.
AAAACTCACTCTTACTAAACCTAAAGAAGTAGTAGATAAAGATAGGTTTCAACGACTTATTGGGAGATTGATATATCTATCTCATACTGGACCTGACATTGCCTTCACTGCGAGTGTGCTGAGTCAGTATATGCATTCACCAGGACAAGTGCACTTTGATGCAGTTTATAGGGTTCTAAGGTACTTAAAGGGAACTCCTGAACAATGATTAATATTTCAGAAAAGGAGCAATCTTTAAGTAGAAGTATATATTGATGCCGATTGGGTAGGAAATTCCATTGATAGATGATCTATTTCAGGTTATTGTACATTTGTGGGAGGTAACTTAGTGACTTCGCGAAGTAAGAAACAAACGGTTGTTGCAAGGAGTAGTGCAGAAGCTGAGTTTAGATCATTAGCTCATGGAATTTGTGAAGCTCTATGGGTCAAAATACTATTGGAGGAGTTACAAGTTCATACCTTGGTCCTTATAAATATGTATTGTGATAATAAGGCTACAATTTCGATTGCTCATAATCCTATGCTACACGATAGAACTAAACATGTAGAAGTTGACTAGCACTTCATTAAAGAGAATATTGAGAGTGGAACCATATGTATTTCTTATGTTCCAACTTCACAACAGGTTGCATATATTCTCACAAAGGGATTGCACAAGAAGCAGTTCAATTTTTTAGTTAGCAAGCTGGGTATGACAAATATTTTTAGACTAACTTGAGGGGGAGTGTTAAAAATATTCTCGGTTATTTCCTAGAAATTAGCTAAATCAAAGATTAGGAAATATTCTCATTCATGTACAACTGGTATTTCCTATATTTTAGGTCCTGTATAGACTATATATGCATCTTTGTAAAGAGAAAAAAATACAGCAATATACCTATCTTTGTTCAGGTGCCAATTTCTACATATATAAAACTCTTAGGTCTATGGCATGTTAACAAATATTATCTATTTTATGTATAAAGTTTGATCTTGATATGAGTATATATGGTATTTGTTATTCTGAAACCACAAATTGTTTATGTTGGATTAAGGGAGCCTCAGGGAGATCCACCTTGCGCGTGGTTCTAGTGAAGGAGCACATAAATGGGTCTGACACCACAACTTTACCCAAAACTTTAAGGCAATGGGTTATGGGTCCATACCATTTATAAGTTCTTTACACACACACAAAAACTCTCGAATGTGGAACAATTACCATTCACACTTGCATATCTAACAATCTCCCCCTCAAGTGTGAATCTCACATCTGGCTTAAACCTATTAGCCCTACAACAGAAACCACTCTCATTATTGCAGAATTTTATTAAGCATTCTCGAGTACTAATATGGAATTTTAACCCAAGAGCTCTTTTCCATAACTTCACCCATCTATGAGATGGTCCCACTCACACTAAATAAAAGGCTTTACCAGTCAGCACAACTCTTTACAGTGCTCGATCCTAGGTGCTTGGGCCCGGTTATTACCATGGTGTCACCAAGAGCTTCTCTCATGACTCCACCCTTCTGTCTACTAGTTTTTTCGGCTGCTCACACAATAGATCGGGGCTATACCAGTCGATATAGCTCTTCACTACATTACTGCACTCATCCCAAAATACCACTGCACCATACTCATCTTTGTCAATGTCATAAGCCGAACTGTCGGCTTTGATACCACTTGTTGAACCCGAGGAGTCTTAGGGAGATCCGCCTCGCGCGTGAGCCTAGTGAATGGGCACACAAGTGGGCCTGAGACCATATCTTTACCCAAAACTTTAAGGCAATGGGTTATGGGTCCACACCACTTATAAGTCCTTTTCACACCACAACTCTCCAATGTAGGACAATTACCATTCACACTTGCATATCTAATAGTTCACTTATTTGTTAACCAATACTCTCATTTCAAAAAAAAAGATGTAGGGATGCACCTATGCAATCAATTACCACACTAGATGCGGGGTTGAATAGTGTGGTATGTGTAGCTTTGAATTTCTTCAAAAATAAACACAAGTAAAGAAAGAGCACAAGAACTTATAGTGGTTCGACCAACTCTTTGCCTACGTCCACTACCTAAGTATCACCACTTAAGATTTCTAATATCAATCTTCATAAGATTACAACTACACTTTTTAGCTAAGTGAGAACTCTTACAATATTATTGGTTCTAGTTTAATAATAAAAACCAACCTAAGAATCTACCATTTGATCCCACTCACAAACACTCTTAAAAACTGTTTTCCAAACAATCTCAAACAATAGATGAACTAGTGATACAAGTAATAATGAAAGCAATTAATGAACAATAGCCTTGTATTAATAAGAGAGAGAAAATTAAAGCTTTGATGTTTGGTTATTGTTAGAAATGAATACTCAAGAGTTCTTAGTTGTTTTCTAAAGTCTCATTGAGGTATTTATAGCTTTCCAAGTTGAAAGATACATTGAGGGGTTGATTATAGCCGTTGTGAGATACAACAACCATGCATTTAATGCTCTAACACAGTACCTTATTCGAGTAAGGCTTTGGTGTTACGCGAGTGAGCCTGTTCTTCAAAATCGATCCCTAGAACGTGTTACTCTAGTGATCAATATGGGTTACTCGAGTGAACAAGTTTTCTGACAATTGGGACTACCAATCCTAGACATTTAAACTCTGATTGTGTCAGTGGTAGGTATAATTGTTCTGTCTCCATATGATTACTCGAGTGAAGCTTAGTTGTTGCTCGAGTGAGTTGATGTTCTTCATGGTTACTACTGGACTAAATTACCCAAGTGATGTGTTGTGTTACTCGAGTATGTTTTTCATCACTAGTCAGGTACAAAAAGTTACTCCAGTGAAGTTTTGCAATTACACGAGTGAGATTGCACATGGATTACTCGAGTAAGATTCCTCTTGTTACTCGAGTAAGATTCCTCTTTGTTACTCGAGTGAGTGACTTCATTCAGTTTCCTTTAGAAGTTCGGATTACTTGAGTGATCCTATTGTGTTGCTCGGGTGATGTTTCTGTAAATTTGCCTATAGTCATCTTGAATTACTGGAGTGATGGACCAACTTACTCGAGCGAGACTTCTGGATCGTTGCCTCTGGACACCTTACATTACTCAAGTGAATATGCTGAGTTACTCGAGTAAATTTTCTTGGGCAATTTGCTAGTCGAGTGACTTGGTGGATTACTCGAGTGAAGCTTTGACAGGAGTGAAAAATAATCTAAGTATCAAATATTATTTTGTAAATCATCAAAATGTAGAAGGATTTAAATGTTAACCACCTTTGGTTTAATAACACCATCAATTATTCTATTGGATGATCCATGCACTCAGTGTTAAAAAAAGAGACATGGATTGACCTTTTGCACCTCAATCTTATTAAACAAGGTACAAATTCTTGTTAAACCCTTAATGTTTTGAAATGTTTTTGATAATGTACAAAGAGTGTATGAAATATGAAATGTATTAAAATCAAGATTTGAGTCACTAAATAATCTTGGAAGTCACAAGTTGCTATGAAATCATTTGACTCAATGCCGTAGAACGAAAGAAAATGAATTGTGAAGATGCAGCCTTTGAAACATGCATCACCTGATAAAACGCACGTCATGTGCCTTGAAAGTAAAAAAATAATGCAAAAAATGAGACAGACTCGCATTATGATGTGCCACACACATTTCATGGTATGAATTTGTCTATTCGGAAGCTATTGAAGGGTTAATCAAGTTCAAGACATCAAGAATTATCCATCAAGTATAAAAGGCACTTTTCAAAAGAATTTGAGTAAGAAACATAGACTCTACACAGAAACACAAACTTTACACACTCATTTTTGCATTCAAGAGAATTCAAGATCAATTAAGAACAATTTAATATAGGCATTTAAAAGAACTATTAATATCTGCCAATAAATTACATATTTATGGAATTAATTACCAATGAGAATACACCATTCATTTCATATGCTAGTTTATCTTATTGTGGTATGTTGTAGTTATGGATGATTCTAAATTGTACAAAATAACTAAAAAAAGTAATGCCAAAGTGCTCCAGCATATTAGTACTATCCATTTCAGTCAATATTCTCTCCATTGATTTGCCATAAATGCTCAACCAATTCATTTTGAAGCTGAACATGTGTTTGCCTATCTCGAATTTGATGGTGAATATGTATAAATTCTATAAATTCATATGTACATGTGCAAGACAATTCACTCGTAGGAGTATTTTTCACCGCATCATAGTTGAAATCAATATGAGTATTGTTTCGTTCATCTTCAACAATCATATTGTTGTTGGGTTTCTTATGAGTCTTTTAAGGTTATTAGTCCAACCAAAACAAAAAGAAACCACCCAAGAACATGCATGTACAAAACAGAAAGTTTGGTGTCAAGAAGTATACCTAACGTTGTGAGAAAAACCGAAACTTGTA
>CAODLS010980999.1:0-15449 GCA_948243855.1 Flueggea neowawraea | reverse complement strand
GAAGTTCATAAACTGGGTTATGACTTGTGTACGAACTCCCATGTATTCGGTAATGATAAATGGCAGCCGTGAAGGTTTCTTTAAAGGGAAGAAAGGGCTTAGACAAGGAGATCCTATTTTCCCCTTGCTATTTGTGTTGGTTATGGAGTATCTATCGAGGCGTTTTGGAGCGAAACTTCCACCTAGTTTTGAGTACCACCCGAGATGTCATGGTATGAAACTAAGCCATTTGATCTTTGCTCACAACATAATTATATTCTATAGTGGCTAGGGATGCCAATTTATACCTTGCCCGACGGATACTGACCTACATGTACCTAGTCAACCTGAGAATTATTCATTTTGACTGGGTATATGTACGGGTGTGAGTAATACCCGCATTTTCTCCGTACCCGTTACCCATATATATATGTATATATAATCATTAAGAGAACCACATAAGTAACAACAAAAAAATATAAAATGCATATTTTTGTTTCACTAATTAATATGATAGGAGAATCATTTTGGTTGGTATGATTAGATCAACGAAACTGTAGGTCCTGGTCCTAATGTATAATGACAATCTAAGAGGGGGATGAATTGGATTTTTACCAAGTTAAAAAATTTGTTGAAAATATTTTGCTAAATAAAACAAGTAACAAAGTTCTTTCAAACTAAAATCAAAGTTAAATGCAGAAGCAACTCAAAAACGAAGATCTAATCCACACAAAACAATATAAATTAAATGCAAATGCAAATCAAGTATGGGAAAAGCAAGGAAATAGAGCACAAATCCGATTTATAGTGGTTTGATCCTCTTGACCTACATCAATTCCTCTAGATTTATTAGAGAATTTCAATCCACTATCTTCCTCACTTCCATGTGGAGGGAAATCGTTTACACTACTTGTTTTTGCAGGATCAACAAGCAAACCATTACACCTTATTTTTGTGGGCTTAACAAGAAAACTGAATCCCTAGTTTTTGCAGGCTCAACTAGAAAACTAAAACTACTTATTTTCAGGACAAAACAAGCAAACCAAACATCTAATTTTTGTGGGCTTAACTAGAAAATCGTTACCCACTAGTTTTCTAAGGCTCACTAGCAATCACTCTTATTTTTCTAAGGCACAATAAGGAAACATATTTACCTCAAACAAATAATCTTGCTTGGTACAAAGTCAACCCAAGAGTATGATATATTTATGTTCACACCAAACCAGAAATAAGATTGCATGTAAATAGCTCAAATGGATTAGAAAGGTAGAAAATGAGCGAGAAAGTGAATAGCAAGTTTAGCAAAGGTCTCTCTTATCTCTCTTCTGAATTGGGACGTCTATTTGTAGCTACTCTGTAAAATACTATGGTTGGAACCCTTGAAGTAGCCGTTTTAAGAGAGTGAAATTTTCTAATTTAAATGACGTTAGTCCATGCAACGTGTGTTCTGTAATTCCACGTACGTAGTATGTTGTGCCACAGCGATACTGCGTAAGTTGTTAGTCATCAATGTGTATTGTATATGTATCAATAGCCATTGCCTGGAAATCCACCAACTACAACGTGTCTTGTACCACTATTATGCACTTTGATAATGACTTCACGTGCGTTTATCACAACAACTTTATCTTTCAATGTGTGTTGTCGTCCTTCAAAGTTTACACCTCTGATTCTTTACGTGACTGCGTCAGAGAATATCCAAATTCAAATCTCTAGGAGCGTCTGACTATTTTGTCAGTTGCTGAGCTCATCGTCGTCAATGTGCTTTGCACCCTATACAACGTGCGTAGATTGTCTTCTTCATAGGTGAACACTTTAATCATCAATGTGACTTGAGTTGGTCTAGAATGTTCCACTGACGCTGTCTCACAATACTTCTTCAATATTGATCAAGTTCTCATTAACGTGCTTTGTACATCTTATAATGTACGTTGTGTTGATATGCTTCCAATCCAGAGTAAGTTGCACTGGTACAACATGACTTGAACAAGGTAGAAAGTACATAACACCATTCCTAGTTTCAAAGTGTGATGCATAATTGTGCCTTATGTTGCCTTCTACATTCCTTGCTATATTTTTGGAGAAACCAGAAAACCTTTAATATGATCAATGCGTATTGTCACGTAAAATGTGCGTTGATCTTCATACTATGCACTTAGAGGGTTGTGCAACATGTGTTTCTTAACTATTTCAAATGTTTTGTTAAAATCATCAAAACTTAGAAGGAATTTCCATGTTAACCAAACTTGGTTCAACAGAAACGATGTCCATGATATAGTAGGTCACACCTTGTGTGCCATGCCTGGCGGGGAACACATCAGTACTTGAACATTATATCTAAATGTCCATAGTTAACGATTGTCGGCATTGGGCGTCGACATTCAGCGAGTCTATTACATGGTTTGATTGGTTCAATTTCCCCATGGAAAGCAATTATGTGATATCTAGGCCAAACGTGTAGGCGCATAATTAAGCGTTAATGTGGATGTTGGACTCAACCGCTATTGAGATACCACATGGCAAATTACTTGAGTGTCAATGAAGAACTCTCAACTATGGAAGATAGTGTAACTAGTCCTTTGACTTGAGATCACCACAACATGTTAATGTCTATTCATGTAGCTTTAATCTCATTCTACGTAACCTGATTAGGGTTGTTAAAAAGGTGAAGGTTGGGTTGCATCACGAAACATTTGAGTATAATGTGTGATCAAGATAGGATTTTCACACTTAGTAATATGAGGGAAATGTCTCATTAGGCCTATCAATTGAGTAAAGAGGACTTAAATCTATCGCCATGGTCTAATTGGTTGCAACTTGGGAGGTTTAATCAATTTGGTATAGTTTCTCTTAACTTGGTGATTGATAAATTCTTTCGAGGTCAGGGGTTGACACTATCCATGCCTTCTACTCGAAGAGACATAAAATGACAAGGGATCAAACTACATAGTAATCTTTCATGAGAAGCATAAGTCGCTCTATGATAACTCGAGTTCACTTGGGGGTTTGATGGTTAGCTAGGGCCTAATCTTATAAAGTAATTTAAGAGTAACATCCTAGGTTACTACCCTCGTGAATGAGGGCCTAAAGGATCACACACAATAACACGTTGTAGGGATAACATTATTTATGAGATGAATAATGTTCAAGTGAGTAATCCTATTTTTACTCATGGATGAACATTCTTGAAGAGGTAACCTAAATGTGCCGGATATCTTAAGATGATATCTAATTAATTTAGAAACCCAAAAATCTCATTTCAAATGAGAGTCCTAGTTTGACTAGGAATCCTAATCGAAGTGGGAGTCCTAATGTAACTAGGATAAGTTTTGAAATGAAAACGAATGATCGTCTTATGTTTCACTAGAACAAATTCTAACACTATGATCATTCCCAATTTTGAGAGTCCTAATTCAATTAGGATTCCTAGTTGAGGTAAGATTCCTATTATGAATAGGATTTGAAAAACAACAAAAACTAGTTTGACTAGTTAGTATCAGTACTAAGGGTTTATTGCACAATAATGAGTAGTCCTAATTTGATTAGAACATCTCAAGATGACTCCTAATTAAATTAGGATTCTCCATGTTTAGTTAATTATTAGATAATTGAATAAAATACAAATCCTTGTTAGACTTGGATATATGTTGCAACAGACTTCAAATATCGCGCTTAGGTTTGTTTAATGGGTAGAAGCTCAAAGCCCATCAAGCCCAAGTTAATTAGGGTTAATTAAGCTCATTCCTAGTGTAATAATGAGTTTAATTTTGTTGCCAAAAAAGAGGTTTTGGTCATCCATAATGGGTTCTAAAAGGATTTGGAATATCTTCCTACAAGATAGGAAGATATCTCACTTGATGTGGGCTTGATTCATAAAGATATTGTAGGAGTTGTTTAGCAAATCCTAACCCTATTTGGCAGCCTAAGTCATGCATAAGAAGAGCAAAACGTTGCTGCCCTTGTTACCCTTCTTCTTGCCAAAATCAGTAAACACCTAACTCCATAAAAGTGTTCATGGCGCACTAATTCAAACCCAGTCCTGTGGTGCAAACTCCTAGTTGTGATTGTAGACCAACGTGGTATGGATGTTGAAAGAGATACCATACTTTTGGTGAGTGGCTGGATGAACATAAAAAGGATCAACAAGTTTATGACTCAATCGTGCTCTTCACATTTATTCGATGTTGTTATAAGGTAAACATTTGTAGCTCCTTCTTTGTTGCATGTATCAATTGTTTGTATGGATCTTGACATTTGGTAATGTGTAAAATTTTTATAAATTCCATTGCACTCTCTCTCTCTCTCTCTCTCTCTCTCTCTATATATATATATATATATATAAGTTTTGATCTAGAACATTTGTAGTGGTGAGTTGATGATTAATGATTTTAAAAGGAGTTACTCGAGTGAAATGGATCATTGATTACTAGAGTAAGCATTTATGGGTTACTCGAGTGAAATGGAGTATAAATTACTCGAGTAAGCCATTCGGTTACTCGAGTGAGTTGTATCTCCAAATGAATATCTGAGAAAATCTTACTTGAGTAAGAGGAGGTGTTACTTGAGTAAGAGGGGTGTCACTCAAGTAAAGAGGGTTATCACTTGAGTGAGTAAGGAAAATTTTCTAAAACGATGCCGTTTTGGGAAAGGGTTTATATATACCCCTACCCGATTCTTTCGGTCTCACTCACTCATTTCTCTCTCAAATCACCCCTATTCTGTTCGAAAATCATTTTTGTTGATTACCCATCATTTCTAAACATCTATTGAGGTAATATCAACCTTTCATTCTTCCATGCCGTTTTGGTGTTGTTTTTGATGATTTGGAGTTGGATTCATGTTTCTAAAGTTATGAGGGATTGATATGGAAGTTTGAAATTACGAATTTCAATCAATACGGATTTTAGGTTGTTATAGTGTGAGTCTACCGTAGGGACAAAAAACATAATTTTTATGATTCTCAATAATTGGAGGACTAGACTGGATATTTTACATATTGGGGTCTAATTTGAATCCCGGATAGTTGGGAATTGATTTATAATTTTCCAAAAGTTTGAGGACTGATTTGTAATTTTGAAATACTTTAAAGACTAAGTTATACATTTTGAAAAGTTTAAGGACTAATTTGTAATTTTCTAAGGTCTTTGGGACTAAAGTATAATTTTACAAAGGTTGAGGGACCCAACTGTAATTTTACGTATAACCTATTTTAGATTCAAAAGCGATAAATCTTTGATAAAAATAGATTTTTTCGACGTCGAGCGAGTGTCTGCATTTGCATTACATATATTTAGTACTTTTACAATACCAACACCATATTTTTGACTCCGTCTGATTTATATCTATTTTAGCTTCTTGTTTTTGCCAGCGAGACCTGTCACCTACTAGTGGTGCTTGAATGGATTGTCAGCTTGGACACCAGTGAGTGTGATGGCTGCTTCAGATACATAAACTATGTCTTCAACTCTGTATAGTTTCTGATGTGTCTAGATATAATTTCTACTCTAAAAAATTATTATTCGACTAATTAACAACCTGAGTATCTATGATAATTCTTGGATAATATTTATGTCTTTCTGAAAATGATTATATTATTATCTTTTGAATAAATATTCTGATATGCATGCTCGACTGTTATTATTATTATTTAATTATTTTATAATATTTTTATATGTGATACATAGCTATGAGGTACGTAGCCTATGGTATACCAATACTTTGTCAAGACCCTAGTTACCGGAGTAAAGGGGTGACCGTGTGTCTAACTAGATACACGTACTTTTCTATTTTGTGGCTTAGTCCACATTATTTATTTTGTCTACTTCTGGTCCCATTATCTGAGTCTGATTGTATGTTGTCTGCTTTGGGTGCTAACATTTTGAGAAACGTTTTCAAAAAATTATTATGTACATAGAATGTATATTATACATTTGTATATATGTATGCAATATTTTCAAATTATTTTCAAAACGACTTATGTGAGTCCCGAAAGCAATATGGAGTGTCGTGCCTCACTGAGATTCCTCACCCATTCCCTTAATATTTTTAGGTATACTTTTGATGCTCATCAACCATCATGCACCTGAATCTCAGTGAGTCACCATTGCTACTAGTGAGTGTCCTCTTATTCGGGCTGCACTTTTGTTTTTGACATTAAAGTTCCATATCAGGTTCTATTGGGTTACTAGGCTTATTTTCGTATTTTGAATTTTTAATTTTACTTATGAATATTTTACTTGTATTATGATATATTTTTGTTAATAATTATTTAATAAATGAATAATTGGGTAGAATGTCTGAATCTCCAAGGCTTGGGCGAGATAGGCCGGCTTCTGGTTCGGTTTGTCTTTTATGCATGTCATGGTCCGAAAATGGTCGTGACAAAGGTAGAGGCAGTTAAAGAAGGGGTAAATATTTTATAGCATTTCTTAGAAGTTTCAAGTTTACCAGTTAATGATATCAAGAGTTCAACCTTTTTTAGTTGTGTGGAAAAGGAGAAGAAGAAAAAAATACTGGAGTTTCTTCAATTCTAGAAGGGTCAGTTACCTGTTGCCTATCTAGGGATTATGCTGGTGTCTACTAGCCTTAAATAAAGCATTTTCAATGGTGCTACGAAAATTTCTAGCAAAAATTACATCCTGGTCAGTGAGGAATCTTTCCTATAGGGGTCGAGTACAGTTGGTGAATTCATTATTGAGAAGCTTACATGTGTATCTATGTTCTGTGTTTGTACTACCTGCTTCCGTTTTGAATGAATTATACAGGTCTTGCAAGAATTTGTTATGGACTGGAAAGGGAAATGTGCACAAAAAGAATTTAGTTTCTTAGAGGGAGGTTTGTTTGCCAAAAAAAGATGGGGGTTTGGGCATGAAAGATCTGGTTTAATGGAATTATGCAATGGTCAGAAAAAATATATGGGTGTTGTAAAAAGACTCTATGGGCCAGTTGGGTGAGCCAAAATAGATTGAAAATGATGACTTTTTGGGGTATTGTGAAGACATCAGAAGAAAGGTAGAGTTGGATGCATTTACTACGACTGCGAAGCTTGTTTAAGGAACTGTTTTGTTATAACCTTGGAGATGGTACAAATTTTTCTTTTTTGTTTGATCCTTAGGTGGAAGGTAAAGCTATTATGGAATTATGCCCGATAATTATTGCATAAAGTGCTCAAATTACCAGAATTGCAAGGGTTAAGGATGTTTACTGCAGAGGAAGGTGGAACCTTCCACATATTATGGATCCTTAAGTCGAGGATGCTTGGAATCTGGTTAAACTACATACCATAAATGAAAATAGGTGTGACACTATTCCCTGGAAATTAGCTAGGAATGGAAGTACTCAATCGCTTTGGCTTGGGATCATCTTCGACCCAAATCTCCGAAGGTCGCCTATTGGAGGTTAGACTGGGATCAAACCATATTCCTAAACATGATTTTATCTTATGACTGGTTATTAAGAGACGCATGTTTACAAAGAATAAATTACTGAAATGGCGTATGTGTACGAATGATATTTCTGTTTTTTGTCAAGAAGCTGCAGAAACAATACACAGTCTGGTTTTTGGTTACAAATTCTCCATGGATATATGGAGGCAAGTTCTGCGAAGATGTAAAATCCAGGGGGTTCTACACTCCCCCGACGACGGCCGGCAAGTCCACCTTGCTCGTCCTCTCATCATCACTTCGATGGCGTCGTCGTCTAAGAGAGACGCATAGACGAAATCGTATTCCTCGCTTCAGTCCGGCGAAGTTCTCTTCTTTTCACTGTCGCATTTCTCGCTTCCTTACTATCATTCTATCGTGGGTGTTGAGGGTTAGTGGTTCACCTCTCTTATTTCTGTTGTGCTTTGCTGCTGTATGTGCTTTGAAATTTTTAGGGTTTTAGTTAATTTGTGAATTGTTGGCTGAAATTGAGTATATTAAGGGTATAAAGATATGATTTTTTGAGATAAATTGAGTTAATTACTACCAGTTTTTTCATTATGATTTCCAGTTTCAGGCATTTGTAGAACGAAAGCTGTTGCTTAACCTTGTAAACATACATCGCTATTTTAAAATTGATGACCGTATGTTAGGATAATTTATTCATTTTTTGATAAAATTTGATGAATAAGTTGTGATTAGCTAAGAAACAAGTTAAACTTTGATAAATAAGTCGTGTCTAGCTAAGAAATTATGATTGGGAATTACACATTAATAATTACTTTCATTGGTGGATTGCTTAATAATGTGAACTTTGATATCTTGTTACTATTATATGTTGGGAATTACTCACTATATAATTAATGTCATTTGTCATCGGTGGATTGCTTACGTTGACATCATGTCAAATAAATGTAAATTTTCTGATAAAAACTGTGAACTCAATGTGCTTTAGCTGGTCTTTTTTCTTCTTTTAAAGTATACAAGTCGCATAATTGGTGGCTTGGCTATGATGAAACTGCAAACCAAATCCTTATTTTGAGTTTTGAGGCAAAAACTCGATTAAATCAACAACATTTATTGTTAACACTTGTGTTTTTTCCCTTTTATGTAAATGAAAGCCGTGTGGGATATTTTTTCTAATGTATTGTGGTATATTTCTAATGATAGATATATTAGATTACTTGATTTTCTTGTGCTGAAAAGTATTGAATTCCTAATTTCTGAGATCAATTTCGCTACCAGGGATGCAGAACAAGCAACAGTCCATCGAGTAGCTTTGCTGCAAATCATAACAAAGAGCCTTCAGAAAATACTGATTGGACCAGTAAAACTAGCGCTCAAACTTATCTTTGTGAGGATGCTGATTGAGGTAGACTATCAATCTCTGGACTTTTTCTGTTATGTCTTTTTTAGGCTTCTGCCTGCCTGTGTGGAGAACTTATTTTGTTAAGAGTGAAAATTTTGAGAAAATTTAAACGATGCACCATGTTTTTTGAATTCAATTACGATGATATTTGATGCAGCGGATAGTGACCAAACAAATTCCAGATACCACTTGTTTCCTGAGTCATCACAATTGCAAACTGGTCCACTGGCAGACAAAATAAACACTGGCTTATTGAATTCTCATTTTCTGCATGCTTGTTCAAGCAAGTTTATTTGGATGTTGGCTTGTTGATATTGTCACCAGTGGCTTTGGATAGCAATCTTATTCCTGTTATGGTTCTATATTTCAGGTGGGGCTTTTGAGTTGTATCATAAAAACACTCTACTTTGGAAGGTAAGAATGATAGCTCTGCAATTTCTTTTTTCGGCTATTGATTAATAGTAGCAATCATCAAGTATAAGAACAATCTTTCGTGGGGCTTTATTTGATAGGGCTAATTAATTCTGAGATGAATGTTCTATCTTTGACAGGCATTCTACTGATCGCGAGGTTGCGCTGATGATGCTCATGGCCTATCTGTCATACGTGTTAGCTGAGGTGGCATGTTTTTGAACTGAATCCAACTTTTTAATCTTAAAATTTTTAGGTTTATACACACTGAGAATAGAAATAACTGGTGAATAATCTTTCCACCATTGGCTGTGAAGGTCTGCAGAACCTTTATACAAAAATTCTTTCTGGGATTATTGAGTGAAAGTTATTGAATTCTGTCTTCTGCTTTTGTTTATTGTTTTTGAACTGAATTTAACTTTTTAATCTTAAAATTTTTAGGTTTATACACACTGAGAATAGAAATAGCTGGTGAATAATCTTTCCACCATTGGCTGTGAAGGTCTGCAGAACCATTATGCAAAAGTTCTTTCTGGGATTATTGAGTGAAAGTTATTGAATTCTGTCTTCTGCTTTTGTTTACTTTCAACTTCCATGACACACTGCAATTATCTGGTCTTACAACTCTTGCTGTCTTCTGCTATATTCATTGCTTGATCAGGCTAATCCTTATGTGTGTGAATTTTGGTGATGACACTAATATTGTCATTATGCAATTTATTTGCCAAAAATTAGTGTTACTTTTTATTCTCTGAGTTTCCCTTGGTTGACTTGGTTGTCGTAGATTCCTTTAAGTAGGAAATTAGCTATAATTTGCCCTTTCCAAAGGGCTTGTGATCGGTTGATCCGTCAACCGAAGCGTATTTGGATATTGATGTGTATCTCATGCATTGACTCGCTAATTCATGGCTTGATGTTTCATTTTGGTTGTAAATCATGACTGTCAAAAATTAATGCTGTAGTGTTATCTTTTTGTCCTGATTATTCCTTTTTTTTTCCTTGAAAAATCACAGGAAATGTGTGCGCCAAATTTTCTGTCGCATGGAAATGCCCTTGAGAACAATTTGAAAGACGATTGGCGTTTAGATGGAACCCATGAGAAGAGGGAATAGAGGAGTTCTGCACCAGATGTGTTCATTGGTTGTAGACTAGGTGTTCAAAATCTATATTGTTGGCCAAAAAGCAAATGCAAGCTATGTTTACTTTTGCTACAAATAAGTGAATTCGAAATTACAGAGATAACGCTATTAACCAATGCATTTTTTATTTTAGTGAATATATCTTATTTTCTAAATTATGGTGCACTGTTGGAAGGCTGGTACACTTAGAATTATGGGCACTTAATATACTTAGATTGCAAGTGAATATAGAAAAGACACCATTGTATATTAAATGTTTGCATCTCAATTATTTTGACTATATTGTCTATTTAATTCCGTTTTGTAAACATATATTATTTTACAATTATAATAGTTGCATTATTTTTAAAAAAAAAATTTCATATCACATTCTTTTCTATGCTAAAGGACTAAATTATGAAAGAATATATCAAATAGATACGTAGAAGAAAACAAAAACCATTTGCTTTTAAATTGACAAGTTTGTAAAGAAAAATTTGTGCAGATTCAAACAACGGCCATTGAGGTGTTTAAAGGTGTTTATAAGTATATAACGGTATATAAAGATATTTAAAAGTGTATATAGGTGTTTATATATTCTAAATTCTATATCTTAAACTCGATTAAAGTACTTTGAGTCATAATATACTATAGTGTACACTCTAAATTTTGAAGGGAGATTTTTTTTTTCCATTTTGTGTTCAATAATAATGAAATTGAAGGAAATCTTTGAGTAATATGACTTTCAAGTTTTATGTAGTTAATAAATCTGAAAGACAAAATTTTGTTTTCATTTAATAAAAAGTTCAAGCGTTGTCGCACAATAAATTAGTTTTCTAAAGTATGGTGCACTAGTGGAAGACTTGCATACTTGGAATTAAGGTACTTAATATACTTGCCTTACATTGCAAGTAAAACATAGAACAATTTGCGTTTGTAATGTAAACACAAAAATTGGTGTCAATTCTCATTATTTCATTCCAACATCAATTCATTTACCTGTTTTGTACACCTATTGAAACTTTTTGTACACATAAAATCTGATGGAGGACGTCTTACCTCCATCAAGTATTAGCTCTGCCACTAAGCATATACAGCCTTTAAGTTTGAAATTACATTAAATTTTTTGCATCACAATTATTTTTCACTTGGATATTGGCCTTCAAATTTTACCTAACCGTCATATATGCATTTTATATTGTGAAAAATTACTAATCAAATCGTCAAATCATGAGAGGAATACCAAATACTAACTTAATTATGTTGGAAATACATAATATAAAAATATTCATAATATTATTTGTATATAGGACAACAAATTTAATAACTTATTATTTCTTATATAATGTCCAAAATATTTTTTAACACTTATTACTTTAAAAAATGAAACTTGCACATCTCTTTTGCCATCTAAATACTTTTTAGTGACAATTACTTTTCGCTGCCAATATTAGTAGAGTTACTTAATTTTGACTACTTTGACTTAATTTTTGAAAATTCTGTCAAAGGTAAAACAAATAAGTAAAAATTTTCAAAATTAAGTAAAATGTAATTAAATTAAATAATTTACCAGTTACTAATTTTTTTACCTTTACTAAATTTTGAATAATTCTGTAAAAGCTACAAAAAATAAGTAAAAGCTCCTAATAGTAAGTAAAAGGTTATTAAATTAACTCAATTGTCGATTAATTTTGTTTTCTTTTACTTAATTTTTGAAAATTCTGTAAAAAATGCAAACAATAAGTAAAAGTTTTCAAAATATAAGTAAAAGTTAATTACATTAAGTAACTCCACCATTACTTAGTTTTGTTGTCTTTTACTTAATTGTCCAAAATTCTGTAAAAGGCATAAAAATTAAGTAAAAATTTATAACGTTAAGTAAAAAGTAACTAAATTAAGTAATCTAATTTTTACTTATTTTTCTCTACTTTTACTTTATTTTTTCAATTTCTGTAAACAATAAAAAAATTAAGTAAAAGTACCAAGCATTAAATAAAAGGTAACTACATTCTGTAGAAAGTAAAAGCAAATTAAGTAAAAGTTTTTGAGATTAAGTAAAAATATTTAAATTAAATAACTTATCAACTACTTTTTTTTTCCTTTTACTTAATTTTATAAAATTCTATAAAAGTAACAAAAGTTAAGTAAAAGTTGGTAAGATGAAGTAAAAAGTGATTAAATTTAGTAAGTCACCAGCTACTTAATTTTTTTGGCTTTTACTTAATATTTTAAAATTATGTAAAAGGTAAACAAACATTAAATAAAAGTTTCTATAATTAAGTGAAAGCTAATTTAATTAAGTACTCACTAGTTACTTAATTTTTTTCCCTTTTACTTAACGATTCAAAATTCTGTAACAAGTCATTATGTTAAGTAAATGGTTTTCAAATTAAGTAAAAAATATTACCATTAAATAACTTGTTAGTTACTTAATTTTTTTTTTATTTTTACTAAATATTTGAAATTTAGTAAATGATAAAAAAAATTAAGTAAAAGGTCTCCAACATTATGTAAAAGAAAAAATCATTAAGTAACTGATAAATTACTTAATTTGCTTCACTTTCATTTAATTTATTAATATTTTGTAACTCAAGGTATATACTCTTTATAAAATCAATGGTTCAAATTTATTTTCCTACATCCAATGGTTCACATTTATCTGCCTCAGTGAGGCAGAAAAATGGTGCCTGACTCTAGAATTCTCCATTGTGTATAGCATTTGGAAAGAACAGAATGCTTGTTTTTTCAAGAAGCATGACCAATGGAGTTTTGCGAAATATTTCCTTTAGCATACCTTACAAATTTCTGCTAAATTGTATAGACATAAGTAGACTAAGGGCTTGCTGCTAGTTTTGTTCTGAGAGTTTCTGCTTGTTCTTATTTTATCAGATTGAGTAGGGGAGGTTGGGATATGGGTGGATGTTTTGCTGTTTTGGTTGTATGTTCATCTTTAGGCAATAATTTTTTTTTACTTATTGACAAAAAAAAAAGGATGACAAGACCTACTGACAGACTTTCCACTTGGTACGAGCAAACAACATTTACCTGTGAGTTTCTGATGTTTAACGCGTGGAGGTTTGTCAGTAGAAAACTCTTTGCACATATAAATGAATTTTTTTGTTATGTTGGTGGAGAACTCTCCATGTTAGACGATATGAATTGGAGGTTCGATAATTTACTATTTTCCAATGGCTAAATACGTGTGTAAATCCTCTGAAATATCATGATTTTTTGCGAATGTTTAAACTTGCAAAACGGCAGCACAAAACTAGACAGAACACAAAACTAAACCCACCTCTAAACCCACCTCCCTTAATTCTGGTAATCGTGATAGTTCATGTATTAAGCCATTTTCCAATTCACTCCTGTCTTAAATAAGTGAATCGCAGGGACGTCTATGTTCAAATGGTCTTCATACTGAATGTTCGATCTCGTCCTCAATAGGAATCATTAATCACAATCTGTTTACTGTTGATGAATGCCATTGAAGCTTGAGACTGAACATATAAGGTAAGCACCTCCATGTAGGGCAGTCCCCGTCACATGAAATTTCCGACCGAATTTTGTTGTTCCGAAACAAGTTACAAATTTCAAGCTCAGGCTTTGAGTTACAGATGAGAAGTAAACAATAATTAGCAGTAAGAACAAAGAAAATTCTGCCTTTGTTCGAATTATGGATTAGATCGTGGAACGTTTGTGAGGACTGATTAATATAGCAATGATTAGATCGTTGAACTTTTCGAATTATGGATTAGATCGTTGAACTTTTGTGAGGAATGATTAATATAGCAATGTTTTGTGATTAATCATCGAAATTTGTGATTACTTATGTCTTCAACGGTCTGTAAAGAACCACGCAACTCGTATAAGCTCATGCCAAACAGGGCACATGCAAAACAAGAACCATAATGGTAGACATTGAGAGGACATAAAAAAGGACCACAGCAATGATCTGTGTGAATGGGACGGTTCTTTGGGAATTGATTATGACATAGCCTATCATTTTCCATTGTGCGCTTCTTATATGGACCCAGAGACAGTAGTCAGTAGGTAGGCACCATCAGATGCTCTATAAGAAATAGAACTCTCTAACCCATGTTCTGGACTTCAAACTTGTCCAAGTCTTACTCTACCATGCTGTTGTTTGAGGTTTTCAAGACTAACCAATGGCTTTAAGCACTGGTTTAATAAATGTTGTTTCCTGCAGCTATTTGGTTTGTCTTTTTGTTGCTAAAGAAAAGTTGATCTGTAGTTGGTGCCAAACTGTTCCATAAACGAGTTCATGTAAATTTTTATTATTTGTTTCAGGTTCCAAATAAGTTCTGTTCTTCAAAAATGTGTTCTTTCTGTTTTGTCAGCTAATTAATGAACATGAATATGAACAGGTTGAGTAAACATTGAAAGCTTTCCAAATTAGAAGGCATTGGCAAAAGAAGAATAATATTTTCACACATCAGGGTGGGTTTTTGTTTTTTCTGATGTGCCACGGCACAAGTCTTTTTGGCTGAAAACATTGGCAAATGTGGAGGTTTATAGCCTAGCGTCTTGAGGCTCAAGAGTTATCATCTCAGAAGTCAGGCTTATTAAGCTCAAAGGAAATGGCGATTACTACTCCAATAACGCTGACTTTAGGCTCAATCGCCTTTGCGATATTCTGGGTTACAGCAGTTTTTCCTTCTAATCCATTGCTGCCTTTTGGAAGAACTGCAGGTCCTCTCTTGGGGTCTATACTTATGGTTCTTTTCCAAGTCATAACCCCTGCTCAGGCATACAGTTCAATTGATCTTTCAATCCTAGCACTTCTCTTGGGAACAATGATTATCGTATCTATCTTTACAGAGCAGATGCATTCAAGTACTTGAGAAAGCTACTTACTTGGAAAAGCACAGAACCAAAAGACTTAATTTGCAGAGTTTGCATTGTTTCTGCCATAACCAGTGCTTTCTACACAAATGACACTGGCTGTGTCGTCTTGACTGAGTTTGTACTCAAACTTGCAAGACAACGCAGACTTCCTCCTCACCCTTTTCTTATTGCCCTTGCTTCAAGTGCTAATATTGGTTCTTCAGCAACTCCTATTGGCAACCCCCAGAATCTTGTAATAGCCATCTCTAGTGGAATCTCTTTCTGGACTTTCTTGGTTTGGATGTT
>CAODLS010980850.1:0-24688 GCA_948243855.1 Flueggea neowawraea | reverse complement strand
GCTAAAGAAAAAGTCAGAAGCTGATTCTGAGCTTTTAGCATGGGTTAATAAGAGTCGCAAGCTTGAGGAGAAAAGGAATGCTGAGAAGGAGAGAGCCAAGCAGCTCTCTAAGATTTTTGAGGAGCAGGTTAGTTTATTTTTTGGAAGTCATTTTTTGTAATTATTTAATATTTTTGTTTTGATTTATCTTTGTGATATTTATGAACAATAACTTTATCAGGACAATATTGTTCAAGGAGAAAGTGAGGACGAGGATGCCAGCCAGCATACTACCCGTATGTTCGATTTCCTCATTTTTTTTCCATTTATAATACAGGTGTAAAAAAGTGTTTCAATGCTTCTTGGATTTATTTCTGCTTTGAATATTTTTATCATGGTTAATCAAGCAACAATGTCCCTAAGATTACTTTTTTCAATTACCCAAGCATGATTGCTAGAAGCCATTTGTTTATTTCCCCCCTTTTTAACTGGCAGAGAATCTGTTCATGTTTGCCTGTTTGGCGGTTCACCAAATGTAGTTTCTTAGGAGTATGATCACTAAGTATGAGCTTATAATATGTGGGAAATCATTTTCTTTACTTTTCATTTTTATTTGGTCCTTAATACAGTTTGGGTTTTGATTCTGAATTGTCAAGAGTTGTACGATTCAGTTTTGCAATCTTTTCTACTCTTTGTAGCAAAGAATCTGGTTCATTCTCTCACATTTATATCCTTTGATGATAAACTACTCTTAACAGATGACCTGGCTGGAGTTAAGGTTCTTCATGGCCTTGACAAGGTAATGGAAGGTGGAGCTGTCGTATTGACTCTCAAAGATCAGAACGTACTGGCTGATGGTGATATTAATGAAGGTAAATAAGTATGATGTATTGTTTCCTAAATAGAATAGAAACGCTGTTATTTTAGAAAGTATGATGTATTGTTTGATTAATACTGCTACTCAAATTGTTGTTTCACATTCCAAAAAAAAAGAAGAAATTATTATTTTGATCAAAACAACTAAGGACATGGAGGAAGGATAAAAGTTTTATTATTGTTGTTGTTCATGAATCAGATATAATTAAGGACTAATATAGATTGTGGAATTTTTAGATAATTTTGAATCTAAAAAATAAATTATAATTTATGGTAATAAAAAATAAATAATTAATAATACAGATAAGATATGTAACTTACCTTTTAACAAAATATAATAAAATAAGTGGAAGAATTGAGCAAAAAAAAAAGAATAATTGAAGTTTAATAGTTAGGATTGCATCATTTTGTGCATGAATGTGATTGAGTTTTATAAATAACGCAGTTTCGTACATTAAAAATCTAGAAATCTGCTGTGCTATTCTTAGAAGTTGGTTTTAAAAAATAATTAATTGATGAGCCTAGGTTTGAATGGTCAAAACTTTATTTAATCGAACATTCTCCATAGAGCCAGCCTTTTGGCTGAAACTTTCTTTTCTGCTGAATAACAGTGCCAAATGGGCTCATGATATTTTACATAAAGATTATAGAATGACAATCATTTTGTATAATAGATGCTTTTTGTCTGATATGACAGAGATTGATATGCTTGAAAATGTTGAAATTGGAGAGCAGAAACGCCGAGATGAGGCATATAAAGTTGCAAAGAAAAAGACAGGGATTTATGATGACAAGTAAGTTAAGCATCACTGTATTTCATGGCATTACTAGTTTTCCCTTTTCTTCTATCAGGATTCTATTTGATGCTTAATTTGCAGGTTTAATGATGATCCCACGATGGAGAAAAAAATGCTTCCACAATATGATGATTCAACTGTAGATGAGGTTCAATTTTTTTCCTCTTTTCATTTATTTTATGTGAATTTCCATTTGCAATTGTATATATTAATATGTAGTGATCATTGTTGACAGATGTTCATGTGATTTTAGGAGTTAATTATGTAAATACTTGTAATTAGCTATTAGCTGTTATATCCTAATTAGATGTCTTGTAGGGATATTTCTGTAATTGTGTTGTATCTTAAGTTTATTATAAATAGAAGCTAACGTATGTAGGGTGAGATATAGCCAGCCCTATTTAATTCAGAATTCTGTGTTCTAACTCAACAATCATAATGCTTGGCAATTATTTCAGGGGGTAACTCTTGATGAAAGGGGACACTTCACCGGGGAAGCAGAGAAGAAACTGGAGGAGGTGGGTTCTTTTTCATTTTTTTTAATAGTATTATAGATATGAAAAGTAGGAATGCGAGAAGAATAATATTTTGTTGGTATCCACAGTTTACTTAACGGTATTACCTTTTTCTCCGATTTTCAGCTCCGTAGAAGGCTTCAAAGTACTTCCTCCAACAATCGCTTCGAAGATCTAACTTTATCTGCAAAAATGATGTCAGATTACTATACTAGTGAAGAAATGCTTCAATTCAAGAAGCCCAAGAAAAAGAAAGCTCTGCGAAAGAAAGAGAAGTTAGATTTAGATGCCCTTGAAGCAGAAGCTGTTTCTGCAGGTTTGGGTGTTGGAGATCTCGGTTCTCGAAATGATGGTAGAAGGCAGGCCATTAGACAGGAGCAAGAGAGATCTGAGGCAGAGATGAGAAAAAGTGCATATGAATCAGCATATGCTAAAGCAGATGAGGCATCTAAGTCACTGAGATTGGAACAAACTTTGCCTGTTAAAGCAGAAGAAGATGCAAATCCAGTATTTGCAGATGATGATGAGGATCTCTATAAATCCTTGGAGAGAGCAAGAAAATTAGCCTTTAAAAAGCAAGAGGCAGAAGCATCTGGCATTGAGACTATTGCTCGCCTTGCTACCACCCCTGCAAACAGTCAACCTACTGAAGATCAAAACCCAGCAACAGAAGAGCCACAAGAGAATAAGATTGTTTTCACAGAGATGGAAGAGTTTGTCTGGGGCCTACAACTTGATCAAGGTAGTACTTTTTTGTGGTCTACTTTTTCCATCACAAGAATGATGTTTACCATTATTTCATTTTCTTTTGGCATGTGATATCCGAGTCAATTTTATTGTTTCTTACAGTCCAATCTAAAATGATTATTTGTGGAACTTGTAAAAGTAACATGCTGCTTTCATTGTTACAGAAACTTATAAGCCTGAACGTGAAGACGTTTTCAATGAGGAAGATGAAACACAAGGAGCTTCTGATCAAGAAGAAACAGATGTACCTGGTGGATGGACAGAAGTTAACCATACAGAAGATGAAATCGCTGCAACTAAGGATCATAAGGATGAGGTAGTTCCAGATGAAATTATTCATGAAGTTGCTGTCGGGAAAGGATTATCAGGTGCATTAAAGCTACTTAAAGAGCAAGGAACACTTAAAGAAAGTGTTGAATGGGGAGGCAGGAACATGGACAAGAAAAAGAGCAAACTTGTTGGTTTAGTAGACGACGAGGCCGATAATAACAATAGATTCAAGGACCTTTGTATGGAAAGGACAGATGAATATGGACGAATTGTAAGTGCTTAAACATTTCGTTTTGTTCCATTATAATTGTCAGCATCATTATAATATTGAAATGGACATCACATTTTGTTTAATTGTATTTATTGTATGAGATGGGAAATTCTGTTTTCTATGTGGCCGAAATTCTTTGGCGTTGAATAATGTTTTTCAGCTCTCCATTTTGAGCTTAGATATTAGTTGCAAACTTGCAGTCTTCATGAATGATTTCTCTAGAGATTTTACGCATCATAAGGAATCAATAACATACACTTTAGTTCTTACTTCACTTACATAGATAGTTGAACTTACATGCAAGCATAAGGGAGTTGATAACTTGTTATTTATCAAAGAGAAGTAGAAAATTAGATTCTTATGTGGTTCTTCTTAAAATAGCAATAAACATTATTTGGTTGAGACTGCAGCTGCTTTAAATGCAAGTTTCGTAAAGCTTCTGTGCATT
This sequence comes from Flueggea neowawraea, assembly GCA_948243855.1. Classification (NCBI taxonomy): domain Eukaryota; kingdom Viridiplantae; phylum Streptophyta; class Magnoliopsida; order Malpighiales; family Phyllanthaceae; genus Flueggea; species Flueggea neowawraea. Next base: position 20,785 of record CAODLS010980850.1, on the reverse strand, counting down.
ATCTCCATTATGTTCTGGTTTCTATGTATGAATGCATGTTGCTGTTGTGTTTGCAGTTTGGAAGTTTTACATTCAAGTGATATTACTTAACTTTTTACTTAACTTTTTATTTAATTTTATTTGTTCTGTTTACACACTAGATGACTCCCAAGGAATCCTTTCGTATGATCCCTCACAAGTTCCATGGCAAAGGACCTGGCAAAATGAAACAAGAAAAGCGCATGAAACAGTACCAAGAGGAACTGAAGTTGAAACAAATGAAAAACTCCGATACACCTTCCCTGTCTGTGGAAAGGATGCGGGAAGCTCAAGCTCAGTTGAAGACTCCCTACCTTGTGCTCAGTGGTCATGTTAAATCTGGGTATGAACTATGTTCTATGTCATTTGTGTTATTAAATTGTTTCACAATGATTGATCTCTGTAGGTAAGAAGCAAAGGGGTAAGAAGTTTAAAAGTAAAAGAGGAAGCTAGCTAGCCTTCAAGAGTAATTTGAGTTAATTGGCATAAATCATGACATGTCTCATAGCTAATAGTTCCCCATGAACTATAATCCATTCAATCACTTTCAACTTCTTTTTATAAATCAATGAGATTTTATTATTCAATTGTGACCATAGTTCAAGCAGATTTACTTCAGCAGAATCTTTCTAATAGTTTTAAGTGGATCTAACCAAGGGATCAAAATTGAATTTGCAGTGGATATTCGGACCAATTAATGGTGATAAACTTTTAAATGGTGAAAAACTTTTTAGATTTTTTAAAGAAAGTCTAGAATCAGGGAAGCCATGTACTTTTATTAATTTTTTATGCAATTTTTCTTAAATGAATCTTTTTTTTCTTGTGCAGTGAAGGTAGTGATCCTAGTAGTGGTTTTGGAGCTGTTGAGAAGGATCTTCCTGGTGGCCTAACACCCATGCTTGGTGACAAAAAGGTCAGATGATTTTCTTTGTAGCGTGCATGTCCATTGATAGTGACAGATTGACGTGCATCATATTTTGCATTTCTATATATTCCAGATGCTAGTATAGAAGTTAGGGGCCTAGTACCTTGTTTGGTGTCGTGAATGATTTCATGCTGGAAGGTGTTTTTGATATTTATTTGATAACTGGAGTCTTGTTTGCTTTTTCCCTTATCAAAATTATACACTGAATCCTTTGATTATGCGATTTCAGGTTTAGCACTTCTTGGGGATAAAGCGTAAAGCTGAGTCTGGGAAGTCTAGCACACCAAAGAAGCCGAAAACTTGAATTTGACAGACGTGTAGAACTTGAAAGTAATACTGAGCACTAGATGAATAGTCTGATTGGTAAGTGGGGATATTTGCCAAGTTTTGTTTCAAGTTGTAAATTCGAATGAACCTTTAAGCATATGTTAAAATGACAGCAAATCTGGGGCCGAGAATTGTTCCCGCCCCCTCATTCTCTTGTAAATCAGATGCTTATGCAATCTTGTTCACTGCCTAGAGATAATTTCTCACACCATTCCCGAACCAAACTGCATCTCTCCATAAACTACTTGTAACGTTTAAGGGATCGGTTCTTTTGAAATCTATGCCTAGTAGAGACAAAAACAAATAATATCATTATTTTTTTATGCAGATAATTTATTTTCATGACAAGTATAGAGCATACTTAGGATTATTTCATTTCCATCTCCAATGAAAACTTTTAGAAAGTCATATAAGGAAGGATGCAAATATGGATTTGTTTAAAACTTGGTCTACCCATTTATTCATAAGAGAAGTTTTATATAAACTTCTAAGGATACAATCTAACAAATAGAAAAATATTTGGTTTGGATAGATGGCCAATAATTTTATAAAAGGAAAAACAAAGACATACATTACAGACTCCTGACTTAATTTTTACTTGTGGTTGCCAGCAAAGGCATTACTTTTAAACAAAACCACACATATAGGTACTTTATTCTTGTCTTGGTGGAGATGGTAGAGGACTAGTAATTGTGTCCATATGTCTCCTGACACTCCTGGATGATGGGGGCAGACATGAATCTACCTATTGCATTGGATTTTCTTCTTCAGATGAGCTATCACTGTTGTTGTCACCATAATCCATCTCTTTTCAACTAGGAAAATGGTACCCAAGGAGGTTTATCATATGGTCCTTCAAACATTTTAATAGAACTTGGACGCATGTTGACAGATGGAGAAGTTATGATAAATCCTGCAAGCATTGTGGGAGGTGGAGAAGGTGAATTGTTGAGAAAATATAAATACTTCACTAATTGTTCCCTTAAAACTGGATTTCCTCTAATTGATGAAGGAATGAGTCCCCAAGAATAGCAAATGTTTTGTGTCCATAGAATTCCTTGAGAATGCCGAAAATAAGGACGGTGGAAGATATATACTTCAGTGGATAATTGACCAGTCCTTCCTAACATCCTTTCATTGTCGAGGATTGTTCTAAGCTACTTCGTCCAAGTAGGGATTTCATTAAACCATTCCAAAAATATCTATATCAAAGACCTACATTGTTGATCATCGTTCAAGTGGTTGAGAATCTCATTAGGAACAAATTCTCTAGCAATCTTATGGGTAGTGACAAGACACTATTAGAACCAAAGGAAGTCTTTTGTGAATTAACTAGGCATCAAGAATGGCTTAGTCGGAAAAGCATAGGGTAGATCATACATGAAGTATCTGGGGATTAGGCTGGTGAAATATACTTCAGGAAGTCGAGATCTGAAATGGATTATGTGGGTTTTGGCATAAGAATGTATTTGCTATGGAGTTTTCAATGGAACTAGTGCAGTAAGGAAATCTCTCTTTTGCATGGAATCCATGTAAGAAAGACTAGATGAGCTGGATGGTCTGACCATGAAAATTACTGGTAAAGAATCCCAAAGTGGGATTAATTGAGCTTGTTTCCTTTTGAGTCGAGAGAGATAATCTGCAATGATGTTCTGGTTCCATTTTATATGCTTCACCTCAAATCCATACTTGCTGAATCAGTTTTTTAAGCGCAGGCATTGGTCACTTAGAATTTCTTTATTTTTAAATTCTAAAATTCTGGGAAAAGAAGAATTATCCATTTCAACCAGAAATTTATGACCAATCAAATAGAATTCAAATTTTTTGATTCTAGTCTTTACAACTAAGATTTCTTTGTAGACTGTATGGTGGTGCTTTTCTGCGTTTGAAAATTGACCACTGGCATAGCCACAATATTCTCGTGATCCCTTGTCATCTTCTTCTAAAATTATTGCTCCCCAAAACTCATCGCTAGCTTCTGTCTACAGGATTCTTTTCCTTGTGCTAGGAATCTTTAAAGATGGTGACTTTTGGTAAAGTTTCTTTAGCTCCTGGACAACGGTTGTTTGCTCTGGACCCCAATGTGGGGCATTTTTCTTTAGCATCTTTGATAATGTTGTTGTATCCTCAAAGCTGGTAATAGATCTGCAACATTTTTTTCCAGTGAGTATTATGATCCTTCTGCTGAAGTGAGCAACATTTCATTGCATAAAAATAACTGCTTAGCAAAACTCCTTGGATCTTCAATGAACTCCTGAACTCTCAGAGCTTGATCTATTGTGGCACGAACAAATTGTACTTGTCTATATTCTTCAAGAGAATTATACCAACCTCTCAAAGTTCCAATAACCTTGAGGCTAATTCTCTAAGAATATCTTCAATGGTAAATTCTGGATTATTTCATTGGAGATCAACCCAAGCACTTATCTCTGACATCATATCTCGTCTTTTTGCAATTGGCACATTGTCAAAAGAAAACCAAGGACCACTTTCAGGTTTTTATCTCTCTCTCGTGTTGGCAATGAGAGTAGGTTCTTCTTCCTCTTTAGTCTCCATTTAGGCAGCTCGAGATGTCTCGGGGGCTGGTGTTAACATGAGTATGGAAGTAATGTCTGCCTGATTTATCTCTGAATTAGAGGATAAGGCTAACAATTCTGATCCTTTAGTTGTTCCTTCACCTTAATATGAGTAATCTTTCTGAGATTCTGAGCTAGAGTAATTGTCAACTGCTTCATCTGAATCTTCTGTTGATTTTGAGCTAGATTTATCTTCATGCATACTAGAGGAGGTCTCGAAATCTGAATCTAACGCCAACAATGCAAAAGGATTCTTAAACGTCATAACTTCTGGTGGAGGTTGACTATCTCCCGCCAAAGGTTGCTCTTCATTAGATACGATCCCCTTTTAGTTGCTTGTTGCTTCTTTTGTTTCTTTTTTAGGCCTCTTGCCTTTTGTATTCATAATACTTCATAAATGTTGAAGAATATAAGGTTATTGTAGAACTTCTTGCTGATGCCATAAATCTTTGAGAAGAAGGAAATGACTCTAGAAGATTCATGAAAAGAGATCTAGTAAAGGGTGGATCAAGCGGTAAAAACAAAGGTCTAGGAGGAGGATCAAAAAGTGAAGGATGCTTTAAATATTTATGCATTCCTTTGTACTGCATCTTCAGGTTCTTCATTTCTGCTTACTTTTGGTCAAAAGATGGACCAAATTGATTGTTGATTGCCATTTTGCGTAGAGCCTTCTCCAATTTAGAAATCCTCTTATGGACTTCTTCATAAAGCTCCTGGATTCCTTTGTTAACATGATCCTATTTGGATTCATGTTTTTTCTATTGAATGGAGAATTCTATCAAACTTTACATCATGTCTGATCAAATGATTCTTCTGTGCAATATGACTTTTGGTCTGCCAATTCAACACTTCTTCTACTATAGCCAGAGGTTCAAAAGAACAATCTGCTTTCACCATTGTAGGCTTCAAATATGGTCGAAAAGGAACTCATTGACTAGAAGTGTGACGAGCCAAAGAAGGATACTTATCTTCATAATTGGGATCATGAATCCTAGACAAAGAGGATGCCATAAAACATGGAACTACTGGTGTTGTCGGGATAGGCTCTGGAACAAGCTTGCATTAACCTTCTCTTCTTAAAATCTTCAAGGCTTCTTGATAAATAGGGAGAGGAAATATGTTTTTCCAATTCTTCCACCAACCTTTCATCAGAACAACGCCTTGTCACTTCTAAGATAGTTATCCATGGGGCAAAGTCACCATCTTTGTCATGATTCAGAGAAGTAGGGGACTTACAAGAAGGTCATCTGTGTTTTTTTCTTCTTCTGATATCTTTTGGGTACTCTTCATCTTCATATCTGTAAGGACAATCTTCTTCATACATATTTGGGTCAATATCTTAAATAAAGTGTCCATAAATCTTGTTCATGTAGGCTGAATAACCAGATGGTTCAAATCAAGCCACTGGAATCTTTTTATCAGTTGGTACTGCCTGGATCATGGCAATAGTTTTAAAAATTAGCAAACTCAAAGATGAGCTTTCTGGATCATCCAGATTTTTTAAGACTGTTTGGACTGTTCCATCTTTTCTTTGGTGAAAAATACAATCCTGAGATTGTATTGGCTTTTCAATCTGCCTAACCTTTTCATAATTTGTGAGCCAGGAAATTGGAATTAAATTCTTCAGTGTTTTTGCATCCATCTATTTTGGGGCTTGAACAATCATTGGGACCTTGTCTACTATTTCAGAAAGAACATACAAAGCATCACTTGATCTATAACTACTTAGGTCAATTGTGTGGTCTTGTACTCTGTAGCAGAGTTGTTGGTGAAGAATGACTATTTGTGAGGAAGCCACATAAAACTCCATTTATCTGGATCTATACCTTCATGTAGGTAGACAGATTGGGATTTGTCAGAGACATCACAAAGTTGGGATAGAATGTAAGCGTTATGCTTCCTGCATTGAAAGTATTGAGGACAAAACCAATGACTGCATGTTGATACTATAGGACCATTGTATCCAAGAGTGCTAGTCTTGTAGTAATTGGACACCCTTTTCTACCATTGTAGGTGAGCTTGAACCTCACTGCTTCTCAGTGGAAATGAGTATAACCTTGTCTGAGGGATTCTTTGATAAGGCACTGATGGATTTTTATAGTCACATATTGTTCTGCTTCAGTGGACATTAAAATGCATTGGTTCAAGTTAGAGGCTTGAACATATTCTTTACCTACAGGTCTTCTCCTGTGAAAGAGTTGATGTAGTGTAGTGACACCTCTAGATTTTTGAGATACACAGTAAGGGTTCATAAGAGGATGAGAAGAAGAAGTAATTTGAGTATTTTTAGGGACATAAGAATATTGTACAAGGTGTTCCAGTTTATTAGCTTCATGGGATCTAAAAGAAAGAGAAAAGGTCAAATGAATGACATTTGAGATAGGGTTGATGTTTGCTTCCATAGTTAATATATTATCTTCTTACTCTTCACAAAAGAAACTAGAAAAAGAAACCACTATGTCCGACCAGAATTTTGGTGAAGTTTCAGAATATCTCAAAAACAATCAAGACCAGAAGAAAATGATTTTTTAAAATATCTTTATTATTTTGTTATATGATAATATAATTAGATAATTATGAATTATGATACGCTGTTATAGATTGGGATGAATATTTAGTAGTTTATTTTGTTTTTATGTATTGATATTCATTTCTATTTTAGACTAGGATTTACATATTTATATTAGGGCTAGGATTTAGAATACCATAAATTAGTTTGGCAATAGTTATATACGACATTTTCTTCGGAAATCGTATTACGCTCTCTCTCTCTTATTACTTATTCTGTCTCACAAAGATAGACATTTTTTTATTTTTGTCTCAAATTATAGGCCATATTTTCCTTTTTTTCACTAAATCACAAAGGTACAATTTTATTTATGTAATTAATACACTATTAATATTCAAATAAATTTCACTATAAGAAGTCACTTAAAATTAAATATATTTAACTAACAAAATCAATCTCTCTTAATTTCTTTGGAAAAGCAGGTGAGTCATTATCGTGAAAATCACATTTTTATAACAAATTAAAATGCTAATTCTGAAAATAGGACAACTTGTTTCTAAACGTTAAAAATGTCACCAAAAATTTTAATAAATATTACAAATATAACTTCTTTGAAATTCGCAAGAAATTGAATGTTTTTAAAAAAAATTAAAAACAATTATTTTTTTTAGGTGAAGCAGGAATGATGGTGGAGGAAAATGAGGACAATGGTGGCAGAGGGGAGAGAGAGATAGAGAGAGAAACAGCATAGAAGGGAGAGAAAGAAATCGAGAGAGAAGATGAGATTTTCAAGGAGAGAGAAGATTTTGTGTTTTATTTAAAATGAAGATGGTATTTATCAAAACACTTTCGCTGCTGTGGCATTTACCAACGTGCTCCCATTAATGAAATACAATTTTTGTAGTGCAAGTTACAAAAAAACACAATTTAAATGTAACATCCTGTGTAATTACTTCTTTATTATTGGTGTGAAAATTTTAACTAATAAAAATAAAATTTGCCAAAAGATAGAAGTTGCTTTGGCTCTTTTCTTTAGATCTTGGTGAGCAAAATCCTGCAAGACATACTCCACAAATTACAAGTTATTTCTCGGTTATTTGAATTGAGATCACGTGGAACAGAATGGAGTATATCGATCTTTTTTTCTTTTTTCTTTTCAGATTTTATTCGATTAAGTTACTTGTATTTGGTTAAAGTATATTTGATAGAAGTAAATTACACAGTCAAAAAATAGAAAATATGTACCATTTTTAAGAGTAAATTAATAAGTAGATTTGGAGAAACACATGTATCAATCTTTTGATGATCAATAGAGATGCAGTAGGTATTTTCTACACCGATGTTATGTTCACTCTGATTAATGTAGAGATGTTTTCCTTGACACAATTGAAGATACTTTTTTGTGCCTATGATTTCTTAAATCAAATGTGGGTATACTCTTTTTTGTGCCACCACCACGACCGTGATGGAAGAAGAACCAACGCACATTTTTGACAGAAATTTGCCACAGCCGTGGTGGCTGAAGGCCATGGTTGTGGCATCCTAAAGCTGAGGAGAGCAAAATGTTGCGTGAAAGAGTTGTCATATGGGGACCAAAGGGCATTTTTACCATATCTTTTGTAGGGTTTTGTAACTTGGACAAGAGGTATAAAAGCCCTCTCATTACCCTTTTTAGAGAGCTTAATTTTCATCATCTATTATCATTTTCCTGTTCAAGAATTAATTAACTTTCTTAGCAAATTTGAGATTTGATTAAGAAGGAAGGAGAAATCAATTACCCAAGGCTACCATATTTGGAATCATTCATCAAAGGTTTTTTGGTGTGATTCTCTTTGACTTTCCTCTTTTGTATTTAGATTTTTAATTTGGTTTAATGGATATCAATGCTTTTATGTTTGATTTCAATATGATAGCTTAATTTTCTTAGTTGGGGTGTAAAGATGTAGGTTAGGAATGATGATTTTGCTTTGCTATTGAATGGGTGTTATGCTTTATTTCAAATATTTGTTTATTGTTGATTGGGTTGGTTTAGTGAGTTGTTTATTGTGTTTGTGACTTTGATTGGCCACCATAGTCATTGTTTTAGTAAATTTAGTTGAAGTATTGAGAGATAAAAGATAGATGAGACTTACAAGCATTAATCTTATGATATTTAGGATAGAGAATTAGAGATATTCTATGTCCATAAGGTGTTCGATGAAATTTCTAAGATTTTTAATGAACCTAATTTGATTAAGTGAGGCCGAGAGGACCCTCTTAATAATTGTAGGGATGGTTTGAATGACTTTGAAAGAGGCTTTGAACTAAGTTTGTGGAGAGAATACTCAACCCTTAGCACCCTTTCATTAGTTTAACAAAATAGAAATACCTAGCTGAAATCTTGAAACTCCAATGCTTTTCTCTTATTGAACTCTTCATTAAAACTTTTGATTTTATTTCTTACATCGAGTTTTCTTTTAAATTCTCAAAAACCCAAAAATTGAACTTGTGTTTTCTTTTCTTTTTTTTTTTTTGACCACAATTAATTCATGTTCTTTGAGGATTCGATACCTGATGAATACTTAAGGGTTAAAACTACATCGATTCTTGTATACTTGCTTGCCTTTCCCACTTGATTGAAAAAGAGGAGCAAATATAAAGCAGTTCAAAGACACAAATTAATCACAACACATTCACAAAACAACAAGACAATGTTTTAACATGGAAAACTCTTTCAAAACGAACGATAAAAAACACGGGACCTCTCCGATCCAAATTAAAGGCTCTACTATAATTCAACAATGTTTACAATATCAAAACATGCCAAAAAGTGCCTCAAGCAACTATAAAGACAATTAAAACTCCTAAAAACAAAAGTACCAAGAATAGTGTAAGGAGAACTAACAAAGGGCATCGGTTCTGATAATAAACGACGACCTTCCCAAACTCAAAATCCAATCTCTGCCATTCAAAATAAATTCCAGATTTCCTTCAAATATTGACAAAAAAATAAGCTCAATCAGACCACAAAAACCCTTCCAACCGTTAAGTTTGATCAAACCTGTGGGTGCTAAATATCAACCCAGACAACTTCTGTTCTCGACACTCTTACTCACAAACCAACAGTCAAAATCCAATCTCCATTGTTCATATTAAAGAACACACAGAGACGAACAAACCCATAAAAAATCAGAATGATCAGACCACAAATGAACCTTCGACCTTCAATTACAAAAGGCTAAATGTGTTGGCTCCTCTCACAGAAAATTCTCTCTTTTGTTCTGTACAGTGGCTGCACAAACGACTCTCTCTTCCCTCACATGTGGCTACTGGAAACATAAGGTAACCCTAACCATAAATGGGCCTCTAAAAATTTTGGGTTTCTCCACAGAGGAAGGGACCCAAAAGCCCAACAAAACCTTATCCTTATTTTAATAGTTCTTTTCGTAATTAGACTAGTTTTTACCGGTATATGTGGACTCGACCCTAGTCGTCACTGTCTTCAAATCTTATTTATTTTGAGTTGTAGAGTATGAATTAATTTGCTGGTTTCGATACCCATCAAATTTTGGTGTCGTTGCTAAGGATTGGTATCAAAGATTTTGTCTAGTTGCTTTACTACTTAATCTTATTATTTGCTTCCATGTGTTCTTCTTCTTCTGCAAGTGAACTCAAATTCGGTCCCGAAATTGAAAAGACAGCATAGAGACTCTGAAAAGATGTGAAACTAAGCAAGGTACAAGCTTCCTCTTCAGCACTGCCTCTACCTGACAAACCTACAGAAGTTCCTGATTCTTCAGTTGATACTGATTTCGAGATAGAAACAAAGATGGCTAATGCAAATAATGACTCACAAACTCTAAGAGAGATTATCGCACTCACTGTCGACCAATAGTCGCTATGCATACAATACCAACCTTTGACTGTTGGATTTGAGTTGAAATCGAGGCTGATTTAGTTGTTGCCGAGGTTTCATGGGCTTGAGAATGAGGACCTGAATAGACATTTGAAAGAGTTCCATGTTGATTGTTTCGATTATAAACTGTAGGGAGTGACCGAAGACCAAATAAAATTGCGAGCTTTCCCTTTTTCACTAGAGGATAGAGCTAAAGAATAGTTATATTACTTGCCTCCTGGTACAATGAATACATGGCCTGAGATGGCATGACTATTTTTGGATAAATTCTTTCCCACTTCTAAAGACGCTAGCTTGAGGAGAGAAATATGTAATATAAAACAGAAAGATTATGAGACATTGGATGAATATTGGGAGAGATTTAAAAGATTGTGTGACGTCTGCCCTCGGCATGGGATCACAAAACAATAAATTATTCAATACTTCTATGAGGGGTTGTTGACAACTGAGAGAAGAATGATTGATGTTGCTACTAATGGAGATTTATTGAACAAAACACTGCAAGAGGCAAGACAATTGATTTCAGCCATGGCAGCTAATTCTCAGCAGTTTGCACTTAGGACCAAAGGTATAACTAGAGGGGTTCATGAGGTAGGCTCATCTCTACTTGACAGTAGATTGGAAAGAATTGCAATTTTGTTGGAAAAATCACTTATTATTTGGGAACTAACCCATCAGGTATAACAAGCCCAAGTTTGTGGCATTTGTTGTGATCAAGGCCATACCACAAACTCTTGTCCATCTCTGTATGACGAGGATTTGGATGCACAAATTAATGCTGCGAATAATTATGGTGGGCAGCCATAAAGAAAGTATGATCCTTATTCAAATACTCATAACCCAGGATGGAGGAATCATCCTAACTTAAGGTATGGGAATAGGCAACAAAATTTTCAGCAATAGTAATATCAACAAAGGCCTTTTAAGAGCAAGAATGATGATGAGTTATAGTCCTTGAAGGAGATGATGACAACCCTTATTGCAACTACTCAGAAGATTTCATAAGGCATAAACACAAGATTCCAAAGTCTGAAAAGTCAAATGAGTCAATTGGCATCCACTGTGACTAAAGTGGAGAATCAAAGGAAATTGTCATCACAACCCACTGTAAATCCCGAACAAGATATCCATGCAATGGGAAGGAAACACCTGGTGGTGATGAGAAACATGCATCTTGGCATGGCCATGCCTTGAATGGTGAAATGCAAAAAAAAAAAGTTGAACAGCAACCAGTAGTTGTGCACTCAAAAAAACCACCTTTCCCCACAGATTGGCTAAGAAAAGAAAAGGGAGGACAAAAAAGAGATTCACAAAACACTTGAAAAGGTGGAAATCAACATTCCGCTACTGACAGCGACTGAGCAAGTTCCTAGGTATGCTCGAATCCTCAAAGAATTATGCACTAACAAGCCATTATAGGGGAATGAAAGAGTGATCCTAGGATAGAAGAAATGGGAAGGAGAACTAGACGAATTTAGAGAATTTAGAGTGAGAAAGACAAGTGAAAGACTTAAGTTTGGGTATTTATAAAACCCCCAGACCAAAATGGTGCATTTCACAAAATTGCATGGCTAACTCGATTTACAGGTCCTCTTAACTAGAGTTGAATTTGCCCAAAAATAATCTTGGAAGTATGACTTACTCTAGTTACAAAAAGATAACTCGAGTTGTATGACCCTTATCTCACTCTAGTAAGACAAAATTCTAACTAGAGTTATATGACTCTTGTCTAACTTGAGTTAGTCAAATTATAACTCTAGTTAGCTAGGCATCAACCCACTCAAGTAATACAATTAATTTACTCTGATTTCGCATTGCTCCAAAGGATCAACCACACTAAACTTACAAAATATCATCATTAAAAATTATTAAACATCTACTTATCATCATTAACATCACTAATCATCTTCCCAAACACCCAATCATCATCAAAACATCCAAGGATCAAATTAGAATTGAATGAACAGCTATAGGGAATCAAGTCAAAACCGACGGGATAATACATACTTGCTCTCTTAAAAGAAATTCATCCTCAAATTTTCAGACAATTCAGATCAAAGCCGACATAGCTAATCCCAGAATGATGATGTAGAAGATGCGTAAACAAATAATAGAATGCACTGATCTATGCATTGGCATAATCAAACAAGTGCATATAGCTACTTTGTGACTTATCAGAATGGTGCTTCTATGGGACACTCATTAACGCTCCAACAAAGGGAAAAGACTAAGTCTAACCTTGACTAACAATGGAGACAAACATGGAATAAGGTTGGAACAGAATTCCTACGGAACAAAAATGGAGATACCATAACGTACAAAGACATAAAGAAACAAATGAACATACTCTTAAAGCTCAAGGAATCAAATGTCAGAAGGTACACACTCAAACACCTGTCAATGATTAAGCATAAGGAGTTCTAATACTTGACCAAACACACGGAGGAAGGAGGAAAGCAAATCAGACTACAAAAGGAAAGTCCTGGTAATCCATCTGGTTTGGAAACGTAATAGCAAATCCAACTCAGACTGCAACAACAGAGTTCAAGAAAGATGGGACATATCCAAACGTTACTAGCGGAGATAACATAAGCAATCTAATAGAATTAAGCATCTAAAGTCCTAACCCCATAGTCAAATCAAATCAAACTTGCCAATTAATCCATACCCTTATAATCAAATTTAGATCATATCCAAAATTATAATCATTTTGTTCATGTGAGCCAAACTATAATTCGAATCCCATTTAACCCCTCATGTCTTGTTTGTAAATTTCATATTGTCTTCATACTTGCACTATTCATCACATATTCTGTATGATAATTGTTTAACCTCAAACAAAATTGTCAACCACCGAAATGATTATATCTACACTCATCACTAACGATCCTACTATGTTACCATTGATACTTACCATTGTGATCAAAGAAATCATCAAATGCATTCATCACCAAATTCATAATTTTATTTCATTCTGTAGTCAGACTATTTTACTAGCATATTCAGTTTTAATCTCCATTTACTATGTATAAGAAATCTGTCTCAAAACCATTCCTTCATTAAACTAATGGACTTCCAAACATTAATTATTAAATTTTCTCTCACATCAATAATTAAATTCGTAAAAGAATCGATTACCCATACTTTTAGCACTCCAAATATTTAGTATTCCAAATAATGTCTCACTCTAATTATCACCAAACAATATACATATCATGAAATCTAAACTCAGATTTTAACAAACTTAACTCTCATACACCACGCAAATCTATCTCATAAATCTAACATCAATCAATGCAGAACAAATCCACTAATTCCTCGAACATAATATACTTAGCAATATCATTAAGCTCTTTTGCACTTAGCAATCTCGTAGCACCATTTTATCCCATGATAACAAACCTCAAATCGTGTCCTTAATTTTTCTCACTTACTATCAAATCAAATGTTTCTCTCTTGTTTCTAAAATTCTCTGAAATGCCATAATCTGAACATAAAAACAAACTGATCATGATCTATCTTGAACACCTTATTCATTAATTCTTCAATTTCACCGTAATAGTATTAAATTGATCATACACCCGTATTATATTAAAACTCTGTTGACAATATAAGATCAAAATTAGAGTAGTATCCTTAAGAGCCTAAACGGTACCCGACTCAAAAAGGCTAACAGCTGATAGCGTTAGGGATTTAAAATAGTACTATGCCCACCCTAAGGGTCTCAAAGCTATAACAGACATAACTATTCTAAGTACATTTGAGAGCACTGCAGTTCCATGCTCTAACAAGATATACCTCGTAAGACTACAGTACAATATGCTACAAGAAAATGACTAATATCACAGAGTCCCCAAATTTATTACTCCATCTGTCCCATAACGATATGCAAGTTTTTCTTTTTTATTTGTCCCAATTTATAGACATGTTTTCTTTTTAAGATTAGTAGTTGTGTATTATTTTACTATATTATCCCTACTTTAATGCATTGAAAATTGTGTTAGTAATTGTTAAAATATATAATTTTAAGGACATTATTGGGAAACTCTTCTAAAATTTAACTATTCCAACCAATTTTCTTAATACATATGAAAAAGGCAACAAGCCTATATTTATGAGACAGAGGGAGTATATCCAATCATAAATCATATTACACTAAACAGTTTAATAGGGGACTAGAATCAGAATCATATGTGGACTTCTGCCACTAGAAGAAATAGCTCACGTGTGTTTGCGCTAGACACACGGGTTACCACCTTACCTTGGTAACTAGACCTTCACAATGGGTATACCAAAGGCTATGTGTACCCCCGTAGCAAGAGTGCCTCGAGTCAGAATAGTTACATTAATTAATATTTACAAAAATTAAATATACAGAAGTAGACAAGTAATAGTAGATGCACCACTGACATAATGCTTAATAATCAAATGCAGAAATCAAAGGACAAATTCCTATTGTCCTAATATTTCAAATGGCATATATAAGCAACAGACAGACAAACAAACAAAAATGCAAAACAGAAAAAATAATCTCTAAGCTTATTTCATCCTATTAAATACAGGTTACAAAATAAATAAACAAAATAAAATAACATGAAAATAACACAAATGACTATTTCAGAGGTAGGATGTACAGAAGCAGAAAAACATACCAGGTATACATATATTTATTGAACATATCATTTAGAATAGATTTTCTTATCACAAAATCTCACATAAGTCAAATTTTTATGATTTAACCAAATCTTTAATTAATCAAATTTCAGAACATAGCCAAACACATCAAAGTCGTGTAAGATTTAGAAGACACAACCTATATATCTAAAATTGTCACACCACTCACCTGGATATTGAAGCTGAATGGCTCAGTCATACACCACTGGTGGTTGGCTGATGTCGCTGACCGAAACATGAAGTTGAAATAGTTATCAAAGCATAATGAAAGATACGAGACTGGTACTGTAGCAGTACCAAAAATGTATGCAATGCAAATGTAAGACTTAAGCGGTAGACGATGCCAAAAACCTATTTCGATCAAATATCTATCGCTCTCAGCTGGAAATTTGGAATCTACATAGAATTACGATTTTTGTTCCCTAAAATTTTGTAAAATTACCTTTAGTCCCTAAATCCACATAAAGGATCCACATAAAATTATGAAATCTTCCTCAAATTTCTCAAAAATTACAAATGAGTCCTCCAAGTACTCAGATTCCTAAAATAAGCCCTCAAACTCTAAAAAATTACGAATTCATCCCCAAACTCTCAAAATTATAAATCTGACACAAACATGCCAAATCTCTAGACTCGTCCTCCAATTATTCAGAATCATAAAAATTATACTTTTAATCCCTTCGGCAGAAAATCACACTAAAACATCCCTACTCTTGATTCAACAGATATAAATCATTTCAAAGCACCTACATTGACTCTAATCAACTTTCTAAACACAAATCTACAATTGGTTTCATCAAAATAACTCAAAATCTCCAAAAATTTGGCCAAAACCGAATTTATCCCTAACCACACAAAAAAAAGCTTGAAATATCTTGATTTCAAGCTTAATCTAGGTTCCTTTAACTTTAATATAACCTAATCTAGCATCCCAAACATCCATTTCAGTAGAATCATGCAAAAATTTGAAATCAAAACCTGAATGCCCAACTCGTTCAATAAGGAAATATTCAGAGTTCAACACAAAAATAAAGAAAATAAGTGATTAGAGATGATTTCTTACCTCAAGAATCGATATGGAAGCAAAGAGAAGCAATGGGAAGGAGATCATGATGGATTTGGAGAGTTTAGAGTGAGAAAGACACGTGAAAGCCGAAGGGGTTGGGTTTGGGGTATTTATAAAACCCCCAAACCAAAACGGTTCATTTCACAAAATTGCATGGTGAAATCGACTTACAGGTCCTCTCAACTCGAGTTGAATTTGCTTAGAAATAATCCTGGAAGTATGGCTTACTCGAGTTTTAAAATGATAACTCGAGTTATATGACCCTTGTCTAACTCGAGTAAGACAAAATTCTAACTCGAGTTATATGACCCTTTTCTAACTCGAGTTAGACAAATTATAACTCAAGTTAGCTAGGCATCAAACCACTCAAGTAATAAAATTAATTTACTTCGATTTCACATTGCTTCAAGAGCTCAACCATATCTAAACTTGCAAAATATCATCATTAAACACCATGAAACATCTACTTATCATCATTAACATCACTGATCATCATCCCAAACACGCAATCATCATAAAAACATCCAATGATCAAATCAGAGTTGAACAGATAGCTACAGGGAATTAAGTTGGAACCGACAGGATATTACAACAGTCAAGAATATCCTTAAGTACTTGAGAAAGACTAAGGATATTTTCTTGGTATATGGTCGACATAAAGGCGAGCTAGTTGTAAATGGTTACATAAATGTTGGCTTTTAGTCTGACTTGGATGACTTTAGATCGTAGTCAGGTTTTGTGTTTTGTTTAAATGGAGGTGATGTGAGCTTGAGAAGTGTCTAAGAGGCAGTTTAGATCAAGAAGTTTGTTACAGGTCTGGGTGTTGTTCATAGTATTTCAAACCCTATAGACTTTTATTGTGACAATAATAGGGCTACTGCCCAGGCCAAGGAGCCCAGGTCACATCAGTGATCCAAACACATACTTAGAAGTTTTCATCTCATTTGAGAGATCATTGAGAGAGGATATGTCAAGATATGTAGAGTTGATACAAATGACAATATTGTTGATCCATTGACTAAGCTGCTTACACAATAAAAGCATGATAGTCATGTTAGATCATTGGGAATTTGTTTTATGTCCGATTGGGCTTAGTACAAGTGGGAGATTGTTAGTGATATGCCCTAGCCCAATCATATGAATATTGTCACTTATATTATTATTTAATATATATGAGGTACATGAGGCATTTAATTTTGTTATCATGTTATTCTATAGTGTTATAACTTGATAAAAGTATCCATGAATAGTTAATTCTGTCTTATGTTATCAAATGCGTGACTTAATAGTAAAACCTTAAGGTAAATGAACACTATTCTAAATAGTCCCTAGCCATTCATTATCATGAGAATGATAATCAGGTAAGACTAGTATGCACTCTAAGAGATTATCATATTTTGTTGGTCATGGACATGGGATGTTACTCAGAACATAGAGACATGTTGAGAACATGATATTGGATTGATACGCTACGAGGAATACTACATGGAATATGTCATCAATATTTCTTATAGCAGTAGTGATATTTGAGTCATTCAACCTAAATTCACCATAGATTCCTACATGAGGAGCTTTATGTTTTGATATAGTTCAACATCATCTATAATAGGATGGTAATACAAGCTATAATTGGATATATGATAAATTATGTGGAGGAATGTAAGTGAAAGTGAATGAATTTTTTTTGCTCTTATTTGAGTGAGATATATTTTGGTTACTTGACAAGTAGGATTAATAAAATGCATGGTCGTGCTCGAATGAAATTGATAGGGCTTATCAATATCATTTGTTTTGGTTAGTCTACTTGGGTATCAAAAAATGTTTGATTAAACTATATAAAGATGACATGATCCATGTTTTATTCCTTAATCGAGATATCACGTAACTAAATATCGTGTTGTATATTAAGTTTTGTTGAGTCATTGAATTTGCTCAAGTTGGATAGTCATAATATCCTGCTAGAGACTGCTTATGACTTGTGGGTTTAAAGATTGATTTGAGCCTACTACCAATATTGACCAGGCCTACAAGGTCACATACTAGAACGAACTATACTTTATCCTTTATGATATATCTTGCTATTGTTTTATGTGAACAGTTTAAATACAATTAATTGGATAATTTTTTAAAATTTATGCTAGACATAATGATTATATAATTTGTTTTAAAATAGTTTTTAAAACAAGTTAAAAATCATTTTCCTTGCTCAACAAGTAAATAATGTCTTTGACTTGGTCAACAAGCAATTGGCTTGCTCAACATGTAAAGAGTGTTTGTGATTTAGTTAGCAAGCAATTGGATTGCACTACAAGGAAAGAGTTTCTTTGACTTAGTCAACAAGCATAAGTCTTAAATGGTCGATCGTAGTTGGATAAGGAATAAAAAGCATTATTGTGGGACAAAATTAGAGTTTACTAGAATCTATAAATAGGCCTCTAAGCATACCCTAAATATTCTTGTTGTCCAAACCACTTAAAACTGTGAGAGAATAAAATAGCAAGGTTTAAGAAAGTGTTCTCTAAACAATGCTAGCACACCAATCCGAATCACAGTTCGTTAGTGTAGATACCAGTAGAGGACGTTCACATTTTGCAGCGTGACTCAAAACGTTTTCACCATGAATTTACAAGGAACACTTATTTTCCTTAATCAGTTTTATCTTATTGCATAGATCCTGGTGGAATTTGTAGACCAAATTTTTATTTTCCGTTGTGTGTATGCGTCTCATATTCCAACAAACCCAAATAAAACGTCACCAAAACTGATCCCTACCCGACATGAAAACCAGCCGAAATTGCAACCCGACCCGACCTGGAATTTTACCATGAAGCACACTGAGAGACATTAATAACAGTAAACAACTGCAAGATTAATTGTAATTTTTCGAACCCGAATCAATAATTGGTGAAAAGTTCTAGAAAACAAAAGAAATCAAAAATTTGTATCAACTTGCGGGTTAGAGGACTCCAGAAATACAACAAAAGCAGTGTGGAAAACACCATCACAACCCTCAACCACGGAATCAAAAGCACCTTCCTTTAATAAATCTGCTTTGAACAAGCGAAGCCTTTCTTTAGCTCCATCAAGTTCAAGCAAGTATTTAGTCTTCTTTGGATCATCTGGTGTCACATTATCATATAATTAGAGCACTAATAAGAATAATTAAGGACATTAAAAACACAATCTTGTCATAATAAGAAAATAAGTGACAGAGAAAGAACAATTGCTTTTCGTCTGCAGCTTTAACAAATTCCAGAACATAAACATACAGAAAAGTTTCTTCATTTGTTTGTTTGAAATATCCAGTAGATGAAATTCACAAAATCTAAAACCATGCTTTTTTGTTTGAGCATTATAATATGCTGAATTTGTTTAAGCATTACTTGTTTTATTTTATTTTTTTAAGAATCTTGTTTAATATAATTTTTGTATTTTAGTTCTAATTTTTTTAGGAATCTTGTTTAATCTCCGACACAAATATCCTGCCGTCGCATATCAAACAAGTCATCCTCTTCCTCCTCCTTCGCAGCCCCTTCTTCCTTTTCTGTGACTTACCATCAACCATAAATCGCTCTGCCACCTCTCAGTCTTCTTCTTTGTTTCCCACTTCTCTGTCACACCTCAAAGGCCTCTCTGAAAGCCCCCACATTTACCCCTTCTCCGACCTTTATAAGGCCACCAATAACTTCCTTTCAAAACCCTTTTCTTCTAGTTCCTGAAAGTGTCACCTCCGTGGAAAACAAGTCCTTGCTTTTCAAAGAAAGCTCAGCATTTATGACCAAGATATTGCTCTCCTTGTTTGGCAAAACACATTGGAACAATTAATTATTATTTTGGTGCTAACACACTGTTTGGCAAAACACATTGGAACAAACGGATTGAGAAAGAGAGAGGTGCGGTGGTTGGAGAACAGAGAGGGATGAGCAATGGATGGAGATGGTGGCTGCTGTAGCAATTTTTTAGGGTTCGTTGAAGGGTTTTCAAGGAGGAGAAAAAGGGTAGGGTTGGGGTTTTCAAAAATTTTGGATCGGGGGTTAGGTCACATTTCGGATCGGATCGGTTTTGGTTTGGTTTTTGGGTCGTTTTATTTGAGTTTCCATGTCATCATCCATGTGACGTCAACATGGCAATGTTTGTGTGACGTTACATGCCTAGTTATCTTTCCTATCCGTTGAATTCAAGGAACCGGCCATAGTGACTTTCCTGAAACAAAACTTAATTTTTGATGACCTTCCTGCAACAAACTTGAGTTTAGTAACAATGATGAAATCTTCTTATATTTTGGGTGAATGATGGTAGAATTAACTCTAATTTTTGTAAGCAAAACAAATACCTCTTTTTAGTAAGGGTTGTTTGTTTGAAAGGATGTTTTCCCACAAAATATTTTTCTCTTTTTTTGATGTTGATGAGCGAGCATCCGGAATTTAAGGCAAATGAAAAATATTTTCCCCATCACCAAAAATCTAACATTCATTCTAAAAAAAATAACTTCTCCAGTTTAAGCCTGAAAATAAATTTCAACAGAGCAATAGACACTTACCTAAATTAGCTAAAACGTTTTTAAACAAATAGAAATTTTTTTTGCCAAGCAAAAGTAACATTTTCTCAACATACAGGTAGACATGTAAAATTTGAACAAGAATCGACAAACTGAATCAGAATCGGATCGGTCAAAACCAGTTAAAATTGGAACCGAACCAGAACTGAACCGGCTGACTAAAACCGGAGGGTTGCGGTTTAGGTTCCAGATCCATTTCTCTAGAAATCGTCGAACTGGCGGTTCAAACCTCCATTT
>CAODLS010980603.1:0-10113 GCA_948243855.1 Flueggea neowawraea | reverse complement strand
TTACTTTTCTCGTATCGTGTAGTAAGTGCTATTTTTCTCTCCTTTGATGAACAGGAAGAATTCCAACTTGCTCTTTTTCAAAATAGCAGTAGGCAGAATCTTTTTGCTGACAGGGTGTGCACTTGTACATTTCTCACCGTTCTGGTTTTATGTTCTAGCATGCACATCGAAACCATATAGGCAAAATGACTTGCCATTATTTTCAGAGAGCTAGATGTCACTGCATTTCATCTCCCTAAAAAAATATATATCTGAGAGATCTTCATTCCTCCAATATATTTTCAGATGGTGCTGCTACATCATTTCACGTGTGATTTCTCAGCCAAAATAATTTTTTCTAGTCAATGATATCTCTTATGTTGCAAACATATTGCAGATATTTGATCTTTTCGATGTGAAACGGAACGGGGTTATTGAATTTGGAGAATTTGTGCTTGCATTAAACATCTTCCACCCAAACGCTTCTAAAGAAGACAAAATCGAATGTAGATTATATAACATGCATCAATTGTCTTCTTTGTTCTTTTTTTTGTTTTCATGTGATATGAAACTCAACATGTTTTTCTACTCTAGTTGATTAAACACAAATATGACAAATATGCTTGAAAATTTCTTCTTTCAGTTGCATTTAAATTGTATGATCTACGACAAACTGGTTACATTGAGCGCAACGAGGTAATAACCAGCAACTTTCCCTTGTCTTTCCTTTCCTTTCAAGTTAACAATAAAAATTCACTTGATATCAATTCTTTTTCCAATTAATCAGTAGCTTTTCACATTGTTCATAACAATGACACTAGTCTATAGTTTGTCGAGCTCAAGCATTCTATTATGCATTTTCATAATCAATCTATTCTTGTAAGAAACCATATAAGTCACTTGAAACCAGTTATAAAATGAGAACGTATTTGAGAATTATGAACTTAGAGGAATATGATGTCAACTATGGGATGTGGAAGGAGAAGCGAATTAAATAAAAGAATGATGCCCCATCAACAGAATGTTACTATACCAATTGCCATATTAGAGAAATTTTCCATTATCCATAAATGGAAATAAGCAAATAAATTGTAGCTAGTGAGGAATAATGATGAGAAGGCATCTACATAGCTCTAAAGATGCTCCATATATGAAGTTAGAAATGCTGCATTGGCCAAACATTTAGTATCATTTTGCAAGTTGTATCGTGTGTCTTCGGTGCCAAAGTACTGCATTTACCCTTGTTTTATATGTTCTGTGTTTAAAGATAAATATATACTCAAATTGATAGTTATAACTTAATCTTTTCTGAATGATATTTACAAATTTCTATACGCTATCTTGAACATGATTTGTCAACAACTTTCTGAATTTCTTTTTTATTCAAAGTTGAAGGAAATAGTATCGGCTATCCTGAGTGAATCGGATTTGACACTCTCCAGTGATGTTGTTGAATCCATTGTGGATAAGGTGTTTGCAATTTTCTAAATTTCATAATCTGTTAAAATCTCCTGCATTCTTCTCCCGGGTGTTCATTTTGGTCATTGCACTTTTTTACAGACATTTGCTGAGGCAGATTTAAATGGAGATGGAAAGATCGACCAAGAAGAATGGAAGGAATACGTTTCAAAGAATCCATCCCTCATCAAGAACATGACTCTTCCATATCTAAAGTGAGTTCTAAATATTTCCGGCATTATCGGCTTTCAACTTATTCTGTTTCATTTGGGATCATCATACAATCAATGGTGCTAGTCAGGATACATTTCTTACCATTTGATTTGTTTTTATTTTTTCTTTCATTTTTCAGGGAATTAACAGTAACATTTCCAAGCTTTGTGCTGAGCACAGAAGTCCCAGATTAGATGAAGTTTCAATATGGCATAAAGCTCAGTGCATACTTAGCATGTACAGAAGAAAAAGAACAGGACAAAAAAGAGTCTACGTTTCTCTGAAACTGCTTCGGCAGCTTGTCTATTTAATTTACTTTGTCAAATGTCAATAGACTTTACATCGTCACTGAGGGGCCTCTGCATAATTGTTCCTATTGCTTAACATGCAGAAGAATTTTGTATTGAATTTCCATAACATATATATATATATATATTTCTGGGTTTTCATTTTTCAATGTCCATCGTTTGATCTCTAACTGTAAAATTGTGAATGATCAAAATTACGTACAGCATGAACCGAGAGCTATGATGGAATGGCACAGACTTCTATTTCTTTTTAAGGTATCAAACAAACGAGTGAAATTAGCAGTGTTCTTCTAGTAAGGAATAGAATATTCACTCCAAAGATTCCATAAGAATACATTTTTGTTCTGGCAACATTTTGGTGACTTTAGCGTAAGAATTCCAATTTAAGCAACTTTTAACTTACCAATACAAGAACCAGATTCTTGAGTCAATTTGGAGGAATTATAGCTATTACACAAGAATTAATCTGTCAGGAGTAGGTGGTTAATGAGATTTCACTAGAAATTGCTCAGCACAAATTCTAGATTTTCTGGAATCAAACCAAAATTACTGGTGCTTACAATTGATGCTGACCAGTTTGACGGGTAACCATTGATGATCTCTATACGAACTTAGAAAAAATGACGCTAAAAGGGTACGAAACCACCACTTTATCAGCTGTTATTGACAATGAAGAATCAGAAAAGCATCTACCCACATGGCCGAATAAATGTTTTTGACCTAATGTGCACTTGATACCACTGGAAACCACTTAAAAGACACCAACTTCCATGACATTTTCAGGGTCTGGTTAAGCATTTCAGACCACATTGGACATTGCATGCAATAGTTTCAGGAATTGAAAAGCTGAAATCTGCTTGATGGGTTGCATTTGTATGAAGCAGAAGCAACATAAACATGAAGGCCAAGCCCTTCTAGCTGCTCAGACACACTGTCAGTAAGAGTTTACGACATCACTCAAATGTATTTTGATTTTTTTTTTGTTCTGTAAAACTCATATTCTTGCAGTCAATGAAGCTGATGTTGAGACATTACATGAGCTATTCAGGAAATTAAGTAGTTCTGTCACAGATGATGGGGTCATATGCAAAGTGAGTTTTCTATGAAATTCTGATGCAGATTATGATTTTGTGATCATAAAGTTATCATTGAAATACGTTTGATGTCAACTCTTTTCCAATTGATTCTCCTAACTAATTGAAATTCTAATAAGCGTTTTCACATGTTGGGTCCTAAACTAATAACAAAGTTGAGGTACTAGTTCCTCCATTGATTTTAGTTGTTTTTAAACAATTATTTTTAATCACTTTTAGTTAAAATAGTTCAAGAAAAGGTCAAGTTTTTTACTAAAATTGCCTTAGTTTTCCATAATAATCTATTTTTTTAATATCCAGGAAGAGTTTCAGCTTGGCTTGTTCAGGAACAGCAAGAAAAGCAGTCTTTTTGCAGATAGGGTAAGCTTTTCTTTTATTTTTCTTATATATACAAGCAGACAACTAAACAAAAGAAATTTCTTATCACACAATTACAGTCACTCTAATGTCTGATAAATGTAATATTCGTTTTCTGTTTAGCTTTTCCAGTTGTTTGACTTGAAGAACGCTGGCGTGATAGAATTCGACGAGTTCATTCAATCTTTGAGTATCTTCCATCCTGAAGCAACTCAAGCTGAAAAAATTGCTTTTATGAAACTTTCTTGTTTGCTTCTGCATACATATATGTTCATGCTAGTCTTGCAGGAATTATGAAAATTCCGTTTACAATTTTTTGCAGTTGCATTTCAGCTATATGATATATGGCAAACAGGATTCATCGAGAGGAAGGAGGTAACTCATGAATTTTCTTTTGGGAAGTAGTAAATTTTAGTAAGAAAATGTAGAGATACGTGACACGACTTTTAAGAAAATGTTGAAATACGCTATATGCTGTAAACGCAACACGACTTCTAAAAACATGCTGATATATGCTATACACTTTCCTAACAAGCCCTATAAAATGCTTTTATCCATGACAGAAAGCAAGCTAAATTTCACTTATTTTCATTGCTTCAAATCTGGTAAATGATTTCATTGCACATTCGTTGATGTTATTATTGAGTTCAATCATTTCAAACACTTCTAAATGCATATTGATGGAGTAAAATATTTCCCGGTAAAAGGTGAAGGAGCTGATTCTGGCACTTTTAAAAGAATCAGATTTGGTCCTCTCAGATGACATCATTGAGGCCATTACAAACAAGGTATGCCTTGTAAGCTAAGCAGATTCATTTAGTCTCTACTGTCTGTGTATCCAATAAAATAAAATTTGAAACAAATTTTGCCTTGCAGACTTTTGAGGATGCAGATTCAAAGAGAGATGGAAAGATCGATCCAGAAGAGTGGAATGAATGCGTAACTCGCAATCCATCATTGCTAAAGAACATGACGATTCCATATTTGAGGTAATTACATATTATCCTGAGATTCAGGGTTCGACTTCTCTTATAAAAAAACTCTGAAGTAAGCTTTTGGATACAAATGAAAAGTTCAGCACATATCAATATTGACCTACCCAGGATACAAACATTGAAATCATAAAATGCATCATTTGAACTCACTTAAATTCAAAACTGAATTGTTGCAGGGACATCACATCTTCATTTCCTAGCTTCATAATGAGATCAGAAATTGAAGACGATGGCAAGTGATATCTCAAGAAAACCTTATTAGTTATAGAGAATCATATGTTTTGACTATGTGTGTACAACCTCTACAATTCTTGTGTTTTTCACGACCTGAAACCTTTATCTATACAAGAAAATACAAATGTCGATCCTTTCTTGATCATTTGGCCTTTGAAGTTACCATTTCTTCCAAGCTTATGGTGTAACAAATTTTTGCATGAAGTCCATTGCAGACATTATCAGCCAAAATAGCATTCACAGCATCAGTTGGATGGTACTGATCCCACCAGATGTGGAGTTGGTGGTGGTGCTGCTGTTGTTGTTACTGCTGACGGGTACAGAGAGGAAAGAGGAGGTGTTGGTGGTTGTGGAGAGACTGTGGAGATGAGAGTGAAGATAAATGGAATGAGAAGACTGATTGTTGACGCCATTGTCGTTTGTTGCAGTAATAAGTGAGCGGAAAATAGGCGGGCTAAAGGAGGACGTTTCGACTGTTTAATTGTTTATTTATAAAACCTCAAACGACATCGTATCAGCTTGCGAATCTTCCTGCATGAGGCTTTCCGTTCTCCTTAATTTCGTTGCAGAGTCAAAGCTTATATACATGATACCAGTTGTTTAACTGGTTATATGAATCATATGATCCTAAAAATATCCTGTTAGGAAGATGCCCCAAAGGAAATTAAATTCAAACTCTAATACTAATGACCTACAAACTCATTGGTAAGTTGCTATATTATTATAAGCTATATTCAATTAATCCTCTACTAACCTATACGAGTGAGTGTTGTTTTTTTTTTCTTTAGAGCTAGAAAAAGAGACAATCTCATACAGATGCAGGAGGAAAGGCCCCCCCAAAGCTGTAAATTCGGGAACTGAGCAAGCTGGTTCGCTCGGACAATAGACAAACTGAATTTGACAGAAATATAGTAATTTAGCAAAGTAATGCAGTTCTGCACTAGAAAACAAATAGAGACTGCAGTTGAGATAAATTGTTGATGGCATGTGCTTGAAATAAGGAGATCTGAATCAAACTCGTTCAAGCCGCCATCATTAGAGCAAAGAAGCATAAGGCAAAAAGGAAACACGTTGTGATGCTAGTGTATACACAAACTCAGATTATCTCAATCTGTCCATTGCATGAAGGCACTGAAGATTTCCAATAGCACAGAACATTCGAATTATTTGTGCAGATAAACAATAAAGAAAAGACAATAGGTGAATCTGTGACAGAATTGTAAAATAGCAATAAGACGATCCAATAAATCCACATTTAGAACTCAATTTTGGCCTATGCCATCAACCATGTACTCCTTGAACCCCTTCCAGCACCTTTCATCAGAAGCACGCATCCAGCAAGCAACAACAGCAAAGAGCGGCCAAGCTGTGCGCACCAATTACAAGTATTAGTGTAAAGCACAATTGTAATTCAGATACAAGTAGAAAGATGTAATCAATACTTTCATAACCCAAATTCTCGTTGATTTTATTTTCCTAATTCAAAGGGCAAAAACAAACAGAACTATTTTAGATTAAAAATCAGTATGAAATTTTTTTTGAAAAGCCAAATATTGTAGGCAACTCTACCAATATAATAAGAAGTCAGCTAAACCCAAATAACCTAAAACTCTAATGAAAATTTAATTTAATTATAGTATTATCTCGCTTCCTGAAGTCTATTGATAATTACAAGATTGTATAGTGGAAAAATCACCGTCTATACTACTTCCAAGTCCAGTTACATCAAATTTCAAAGTCTTGATAATTGCATCACTTCAAGTTCCCAGGAATACAAAAACATCGAAAGCAATTGAAAATAAAGGAAAAGAAAAGGATTGGCAGAAATATGTAGTCCTTTGGTAATGCAATAGCATGCCATCTAAATTTCAAAACGCCACTAAGAATTCAGAACCAAACAGCCACATAAAAATAGATGATGTGCCAATCAATAAGAATTCAATCCTTTCTGCGAGTCGGTACCAGCGAATTAATTAAATAAGACCAACACTTTGAAAATCAACGTTGACTCGCTCTAGAACCAATATGCAGCCAAACAAAAAAATTGAGCACCGTCAATCCAATTTCACTATCAGGAATGCCATTCAATTCAAACAAAAATACCCAAATTGAACTCACAATACCAATTACACTAAAATTGATGAAAATTGCTGCGTTACTGCACTATTAAAATAACTGTAATCCAAACAGAAATTCAACATAAAAATCAAAAGAAACCACATTCCTCTGCTTTCTAAGTCCTCTTCGAAATCGTACAAATTATATCACCCAAATAAAAAAAACCCCTAATTAATCAAAACCCAACAAAAAGGACAGAACTTTGCACGCAATTTCAACCATAAACAAAGCGCCCATGAATCAGAAGCGAAGACATTCCAAGATCTACGACAAACTAGAAAAAAAAAAGAGGGAAAAAAACCAGATTAGGGAAAGTGGGACCTACCATCCTTCGAGACAACCGGGACTGCTACTTTGTTGTTGACGGGGTGGAGGTTGACCGTACTGGGGAGCATATTGAGGAGGAGGATACTGGGGATATCCTTGTTGAGGAGGATATCCTTGTTGAGGAGGATATCCCTGTGGCGGATATCCCGGTGGCGGATAAGCGTCCTTGGGATATCCTTCTGGAGGATAACCTATCCCAACAAAAATCAATAAATCAATCACTTCAGATCCATTAAATCAAATTCAAAAAACAAATATGAAAAAGCAAGCGCGTTGACCTTGTGGAGGAGGAACGCCGACGGGAGGAGGAGGTTGCTGGTTGTAGTAACTCATAATTGTTTGGTGTTAGTGATGATGGTGGTGAAGTGTTGTTTGGTTTAGATGATTAGAGATCTACTATATATGATTTCGCCTTTTTTTTTAATTTTTGGGAGAGTGGAATTGGGGTTATCAATGGTGGTTGAGTTCGTTTTAGTCAAGATAACCATGCGAACTGGTTTTAAGAGAATCTTGCAGTTTCAAAGTATTTCTATATTTTATTTTTTAGTTGTAATTTGGATGACGAGGCTGCATCTCTGCCGTTGTTCCATTGATTTTTGGTATGCTAAGTATACTGTACTATAGGTTATTAAATTCTTTTTATTTATATTGTATAACATAAGAAAAAATAAAATATTAATAAATTATATTAATAAAAATAAATATTTTTAGTGTCAAATATGATTAAATATCAACAAAATAAATATTTATTTGATTAAATATTTATCTAAATATAAAAATAAAGTTTTATTTGTATTAATAATAATTAAAAATAAAAAAATTAATTAATTATTTAATAATTATAATAATATAGAATTAAATAAAAATGTTTAACAAAATTTTCTCCACACCATTAACTTAGACTTTGACACGCATTATGATCTGTACTGCCTTGCCATTTTAGCATTACGCGACCAATGCGTGTTTTACCTTTCAGTGCTTTTGTGGGTAAGTGCATATTTAAGCCCTTTAATTTGCATAAAAAGACTGTTAAGCCCATGAATTACACAGAATGCCACAATTAACCTTATACTAATTTGCAACACTGTCACTTCATGTATCTTAATTACAGAAATAAAATTTTATCAAATACAAAAATTTAGAAATAGAAGAGCCAAAAACATATTTTCTAAAATACCACATTTTGTCTGATTTTATTATCTCATCTTGCAAAATATCGAAACAAAAAGAATAGATCTTTTTATATTTTATAGAAATTATTTTGGTCCTTTCAGATGACATTATTCTAGTTGGAGGCCATTATAAACAAGGTATGCCTGTAAGCTAAGCAGATTCATTTAGTTTCTGCAATCTATGTATCCGATAAAATTGAATTCTCTCTTTATATATATATATTTTGCATTGCATACAAAGACATTTGAGAATGCAGGTTCAAAAAGAGATTAAAAGATTAATCCAGAAGAGTGCAATGAATGTGTAACTAGCAGAATTGCTAAATCTTGAGGTCGAGGGTTCGACTTCTCTTGTAACAAAGTAACTTGCAAAAACTCTGAAATAAGTATTTTGAAACAAATGACAAGTTCTGAACCTATCAATATTGACCTCCTGAGAATACAAACATTGAAAATCACAAACTGTCTATTTGATTTGAACAAACTTCAATTCAAAAATGAATGTTGCAGGGACATCAGAACTTCATTTCCTAGCTTTACAATGAGATCAGACATTGAAGATGACAACAAGTGATTTCCTAACGAAACTGATTGTGTAGAGAATCATATTCATTGAATATCTATATACCGCCCCTACGATTCATGTGTATTCAGTGGAACTTCAATCTGTACAAGCAAATACAAATGTTGATTCTGTCTCGATCACTTGGCCTTTGGAGTAACCATTTCTTCCAAGCTCATGGGGTAGCAAATTTTTGCGTGAAGTGCATTCCACACATTGTCAGCCAAAATAGCATTCACAGCATCAGTTGGATGGTACTGATCCCACCAGATGTGGTTTGAAGCATTGCTACAGGCCATTTCTGGTGTGATGCACATGATCCATCCCTTATACTCCCCCCACCCGCAACAAGCATCCGTAGTGACATTAAAACCTGAACAAACATCACAGCGAAAGCATGATTTTTTCCGATGTTTCATTTAGATCAGCAATGGAAGAAACAGAACGAACTTTCAGACCATCTTACCATAATGTTCATAATTCTCAATTATGTCCATAGAAGCTTCATAGACATCACAGAAAATGACTTTGGCATCTGGAAGTGTGTGGCGAAGGTCCTCCACCATGTACCTCATGATAAAATTGAACTCCATTACCATGTCATTTATCTCCTGGATACACTCGCCATTCTTGCTCCTATACTTCCACAAGTAGTGAGGAGCACAACTGATTGGTGCTAACCCCATGACGACCACTTTCCTGACACTCATGGTATACAAGTTCTGCACCATCATCATTATTGAATCAGAAATTTTACTTAATAACAGTGAATTGATACAATCAACTGTTATGTGATTACACTCCACACATGTTAAACAGAAGATTAGCATGACTACCTTGATTTCATTCTGCAATGAATATGCTAAAACTGGTTGAAACTCCAAGGCAGGTATAGATTTTGAACATTGGATGCATTGCGCAAATAATAGTGTATGTAGTCATTGATTCCAATAGATATGTAAAACACCGAGTTCGAGATGAGATTTGTTGCTGCATCCTCACCCATGTTTACAATAAATGTCTGCAATGTATCGGTGAACTGCTGGATTTGCTGCGTAAATGATACTCTTTGACCCTGCAGCAAAATCACATTCTCACTCAAACTTACCACTGTCAAGACCAAAAGCATTATATATGGTCATACGACAATCAAGTTACCACGTTGAGATTTTTTGAGATTTTAGTGTACTTAATGAGGCACTTAAGAATTGTATCACAAATTGATTAGGTTCTTCAATTAACAAGATTTCAACCAATTCTATAACAATTAACACAAACCTGTAATTATGTTTTTAT
>CAODLS010980489.1:0-14795 GCA_948243855.1 Flueggea neowawraea | reverse complement strand
AGAGAAGTTCATCGAAGATTGTACCTTTTGCTTTTCAGAGCACCTTGATTCACTCTGCAAGTGTGTAACTTGCTTTGTATCCTTATTAACGTACTTTGATGAATATCTGATATTTTTTTTGTTCTGGAATGGATGATCTACACACCTTGTATCCTCTTTAACGAGCTTTGATGCCATTTTCATCATGATCAACGTGAGTTGCACAGGCATAACGTGCGTTGTTGATGCATATTAGCAAGCCTGTGACTTACACTTTTTTCATGGATGTTTTGCAATCACACTCATCAAAACTGAACTCAACAACAGTTGGGCATAGTTTACAATGATCACTTTATTTTTTTATCACCACTATTTTATTTTATCTATAAATATGAATCACTCATTCATATTTGCTCAATTTTACTTTTCATTATTCTTTGTCACTTTATTCAATTTGTTCTCATTAATATTTAGACATTATTATAATTTCCAATTAATGAAATTATATTTTTAATGTTTAATTTTTAATTTAAATATTTATTCAATCAACCATTAAATTTTATTTTACTAAAATTATTATTTTTAAATATTCAATTAAATAATTATTATAATAAACATTATATTCTTTTTAAAATAATATTTTTAACTCAAATATTAATTCACACAACATATTTATACCAAATAAATATTTTTATTATAGTTTAAATGTTATAAATAAATGAAATAAGAGCAACTATAATACGATTGATACCCCCATTTTTCTGACAAATCACCGAGCTTTCTCGTTAGGAGAAGGTTGGTATTTCCTAACAGTTGGCTTTTGTTGGGAGTGGTAATCCCACCACTTCCTTACACAAATTTTTAATTTTTTTAAATTTTTTACATTCTTTTCAATTTTTTTCTTATCCATTTCTCTTATTTTTCATTTTATTTCTAAAATACAATAAATGGAAAAATTTTCAATTATTTTTCAATAATTAAATTTTGTATTTATACATTCCTAAAATATCAATTTTTATTTTTAATAATTTAATTTTTTATTTTATATATGTTATTAAAATATCAAAATATATTTTTGATTCAAAGAATAAGTCAAATAAGTGACACAAAATATTTATGTAAAATAAATATTTTAGTTGTAATTTAGATATAAATGAAATAATGAGTGAATTGATTGTGGATATCTTATTAAAGTATAATGAGAGGTTAAAGATTAAGAAGAGATAATATGATGAGTTAGTAGTTAGTAGATTGCTAATTTGACAAACTCATCAATCTCTAGAAGTATATAAGAATTACAGATGGCCTCATAGTTAACCTACTGACTCATCATACTATTTCTCCATGATAGTTGACCTCTCATTATACTCTAATATCAAAATCACAATCACTTTACTCATTATTTTATTTATTTATAACATATAAATTTTAATAAAAATATTTTATGTGAGTTATTACACTTATTCTTTAAGCAAAAATATATTTTAATATTTTTAATAATACAAATAAAATAAAAAATAAATTATTAAAAATAAAAATTTTTATTTTAGAAATATATAAAATAAAAAAATTAATTATTAAATATATATATGAAAAAATGTCTATTTATAGTGTTTTATGAATACAATAAAAATAAAAAACTAAAAAAGGAAGAGAAAAGAAAAGAATAAGAAAAAATATTAATAAAGAAAGAAAAAAATTTTAAAAAAATTATGTTATGGAAGTGGTGGGATCCATTTTGTCAATAAACTACCAGTCAATAAGCCCCACCACTCCCGACAATTGACAACACCAACCTTCTCCTATAGGTTGGTGATGTGTACAAAAAATAAGGGGCATCAACTTTTGTTATAGTTACTCTTAAGGTTGTAATAAATATATTACGAAAATAATTAAAATATATTAATTATAATATTAATTTATTATATTATTTTTATCAATAATTTATTAAAAATATAAATTATATATTATTAATTATAAGAGTATATTTAAAAAATATTTTTAATTTTTTTTTTTAATTTTATAAAATGTCATTTAATTTAATAAAAAAAATTAATTAAAAAATTATTTATTGTGAAAATGAGGAAATAATAAACATGAAATCTTGCAATTTTTCTTTTCTTTTCCTCACTGCCTTTGCCTAGGCTGCTGCCTACACCTCGAGCCGACATTGAGGTAAAATATCCAGAAATTGATTGGCATTACAATTTTTTTTGGTGCGAACCCTACTCGGATTCACTTTGGGCATGTTCAGATAGTCATATACTCTGTCAATATTAGCTTCCCTTAAATTAATACATAATCAAATCCATTCCACAACCCCAAAATCATCACATCTCATTGCCCATAAATATAATAAAAAAACATAACGAAGCAGCTCCCACCATTTTAATCAGTGGGACCACTTGTGGAACCTTCCTTCCTTCATTTCCTGGAATTCCAGTTGGACCCATTTGGATTTAATAACCGAACACCGAGTGTAGAACTTTTTGTTACACGTGAAAGCATTCTATTATTTCTCGGTAAAGATCCTTTATCCAACTCAGCTGAGAGAAGTTGCACCTTTTAAAGTTGAAACTCTACCACCGGTTTCTCGGTTCTATTAGGGAAGGTTGCTAAAAACAACCGGTTGGCTATACACAACGGTGAGAAAGGTTGCTGAAAAACAATCGGTTGGTTGTGCACAACCATTGTGCACAGCCAACGAGGTTACTGTGCAATGGTCAAAAGTTGTTTATTTTTTTCCTCCAACGGTTAGCTTTCTCTCACTCTCTCTTTTCCTTTTTTTTTTCTTTAAATATGTTCTTACTCTTCTCATTCTCCCCTCACAATCTTTGATTATTTTCTTACTCTTCTCATTCTCCTCTCACAATTTTCGCCTCTCATAACTTGATAATTTTCCTTTGACAAAATATGGATCCAAACCAATTATCCTCTCAAATTCCCAATTTTTATAATTTTCAAAATATTAGTGTAAACCTTACCCCAAATACATTGTATTCAGATTATATTTTATCTATAAATATTATAAGGCATTGTTTTATCTCATTATTATTCATGTGCATGTTTAATTTGATAAAACATCCATGAATAATGATTCTGATTAAGTTATCAAAAATGTGATTTGGATAGTAAAACTTTGAAGTAAAAAAAAATATTATTATAAATGTCCGTAGTCGATTATTGTCATGGGAGTGACAATAAACCAAGACTAGTATGTACTCTGTGAGATGATCATATTTTACTGATCATAGGATATGAGATATGAATCAGAGAACATAAGAACATGATAGAGAACAGTGTTTTGGATCGATCCGCTTATGAGAATACTACATGGTTGAAATTCATAAGCATTTCTCATACAATGTTTATACTAGAATCTCTTGACCTGAAATCACTATGAATTCTTGGGTGATTTCTCGTATACTTTGACATACGCCTAACGTTATTTGTAATGATTACAAGTATGAGTATGATTGGGTATGTCATGAGTCATGCTAAGGAACATGAGTGAAGTGAAAGGATTGTCACTCTCGAAAAGAGAGAATATATCACTAACCACTTGATTAGTGAAACTGAGTAGTGTGCGGCCACACCCAAACACAGGGATAAGTGCTATCATTTGTTTGACTTAGTCATGATCACTTATAGATCAAAAAAATATTTTAGCATAAATAAGGGTGATCCGTTTTATGCCTTATGCTAATTCTGATATCGAGAGGCAAAGGGTTGTATAAGGTTATAATTAGGTTATGTATATTCGTAATTGACATTCATTTCAATTTGTGTAATCATAATGTCTTGCTAGAGACCAATTGTGATTTATGGATTTTAAATTAATTTTAGGCTCATTGTCAACATTGAATGAACCTACATGATCGAACACAATACAGATCTATATTGGCTACAAAGGTTCTCTCTTTGTTGTAATTGAATTATTAAGATGATTAATTTGATTAATCAATAATGATTCAGGATTTTATAATTTATGTGTTAAATAAGATTTAATACATAGTTCATTAATGTAATGGACTTTTAATACGAATCACCAATTATCATGGTTATAATTATTTAATTATGTGTGACATAATTCGGCCCATGTTAGTGATTTATTTTATGATAATGTATCATATAATTAAAAGCCTAATAATATTAATAAAACTCATGTGATTTTAGGCCTTTCCTAACCTAAATTGGAGGGAGAAAATTCGGCATACAAACCTAAAAAGGAAGGGAGAAATTCGGCTCCTCTTTCCTATTTTTTAGGAATCATTTTGCTTGTGTGACAAGGATGAATTCGGCACAAGCAATTACTAATTAGGAGTCAATGACTAATTAGGAGTTTTATTCTTGTTTGACAAGGAAAATAAAAAACTCTAATTTGTATGTGACAAAATTAATTAGGAAGTGTTTATTCTTGTAGGACAAGGACAGTAAATCCTAGTGTGACTAGGATAAGAATTCGGCACATATCTTCTAAAATAGGAAGATGCCAAATTCTTGGAGGGAAAGGAAGAGCAATTTCGGCTCCTTAGTGCTACTTATTTAGGTCTTATCATATGCCTATAAATAGCATACACACCTTGCCATTCAATTGATTCCAAGGCAAAGTCGAATTAGTGTGTGTCACTTTCAAAGAGAGAAAATTACTTTGTGAATTTTAGAATAGAGGTTCTAAAACAAGTGCTAGCACACATTAGCCTAATCAACGACCTTGTGTGTGTGTGAGAGTAAAGAAGAGTTGTCTTTTGACAGTCTCTATTGTCAATTGCATTCGGTTCAAAACAAACAAAGGAGGAGGATAAACCAATTCGACAATACCTTACTTTTAGAGAAAAGCAATTCGGCAAAGATTTTTAAGGTTCATATATTCGGCCACTTCAATTAATTATGATTACATACAGTGTTCCTGGATGTTTCTTGTGTGATATTATTGGTTGTTCCACTGTGTTTGATGTTGTTTATTCGCATAAGAAACCTAACACAAAATTCTCAAAATCAACCCAATCCCTTTCATTTTCCAAATTCTCAAAATCAATCTTCTCCATTCATTCCACCAAATTTTTAATTTACTCAAAATTCTCAAAATCAACCATATTCTTATTTTCCACTTTTTATGCAAAATTATCCATATCCATATTTTTCCTAAAATATGCAAATAAATCCTCATAATTTAGATGTCGGTTCTTGAACCGATAATTCCAAATCGACAAAGTGGGTTCTATTTCATCCTCTCAAATGCCATCCTTTTCCATAGAATCAGGGATTGAGAATATTAATTTAACACAAGAGCCGAATGAAGAGGCTGGAGATAAATGTCAACCGTGGAGTATGAAGGATGACAAAAAGCTTGCAAAAGCGTGACTTACAATTTCAAGTAATCCAATTGCGGGCAATGGGAAAACGAGAAACAATTTTGGACATGAATCGTCAAGTATTACAATGAACATCAAAGATCAAGTTTGAAGAGAAAGCAAGCACTTGTAAGAACCATTGGTATTGGATGCTACTTAGGATTAATGTTTTCAACCAATTCTACAACAAATTATTAGGTGATCATCATAGTGGTTGGAGTGATGATCAATCGAAGGAACATACTTGAGAGCTATATTATCAAGAGCGTAAAAGGCGTTTCAATTACGAGCACGTGTGTGTACTTTTAAAAAAAGACCCAAAGTGGAAAGCAAATGCTCCCTTGTCTGCATCGTTGAAAAAAGCAAAAAACAACGACAGTGGTGCTTACAAAAGTTTCATCAAATGTGGAAACCAACGATGATGAAGTGCGTCTTATTGGACAAAAGGTAACAAAGGCTCATTTAAAAAGAAAAGGAAAAACAAAAGAAACTGCAAAAAAGTGAGCGAAAGATTGACATGGAATGTGGAATGACTTTCTAGAAACTCAAAAGGAAAAAAATGTTGCTGCACAAAGATTGAGTGATGCTACGAAAAAAAATTGATTATAAAATATTTACAAGGGATACGTCTGGTATGGCTGCGGAACAATTGAACATCACCGTAAGTTTTGCGATGCAATAAAAGTGAAATGGAGTATGGAGTAGCCATTTTATGTTCTTTTTAACACTAGTTACAACATAATATTTTAGTATTTTATTATTAATATTTAGACATTATTGTAATTTTCTATTTAATAAAATTATATTTTCAATGCTTATTTTTTAATTTTTGACTTAAATTATATTTTAAATATTTATTAAATCAACTATTAAATTTTATTCTACTAAAATTATTATTTTTAAATATTTAATTAAATAATTATTAAAAATAAATATTATATATTATAATTCTTAAAATAATATTGTTAATTCATATATTAACTGACAAAATATTTATATTAAATAAATATTTTTTATTATAATTTAAATATTATAAATAAATAAAATAATTATAATTTTATATTTAAATATAATAAAAAATTAATTATTATAAAAATAATTTATTAAATAAAAAATTAATAAATTATTAACGTGAAAAATTCATTAACTTATGCTAAGTTCATTAAAATTATGAAAAGGGCTGTCACATCCTTAATTGAGTCTGGTTGAGTTAATAAAATTGGTCTTTTTTCTAAAAAAAAGAATCTCTTACCGCCAAAATTAATACGGCAGTCCCACGGAATATATCCGAAGGAATCCCTCCACCTCATTTCCTTTTTCCAATTCTGTTTGATCTGATGTAAAGAAGTCCCACACAACCCCAATTCAAATCGCACAACACAACCACATTGCCCATTCGGTCATTACAACATTCACACCACCAAACTCAAACCTTTCATTCGACAACTCCATACACACTTGTCCAAGTTGTCCTTCTTCTTGACTTTCTTCTTCTTCTTCTCCTCGAATCTGGTCGCTGATAATTCAACAAACCCAATAACCATACACACACACATACACAAGGAAGAAGAAGAAGAAGCATTCGTTGGTTCTCATTTTTGGTTTTGTCACCAAAAATGAAACCAAAACCAAAAACCCAACTCCTAATACTTCAGTTCTTGGCAATCTTCACTGTCTTTTCTTCCGTATCTAATGTGCAATCAGATCTAGCATCAGACAGGGCAGTCCTAGTAGCACTTCGAAATGCAGTGGGGGGTCGATCCCTTCTCTGGAACTTATCAGACAGTACCTGCAAATGGTCTGGAGTGACCTGTGACAAGAACAGAGTTGTTGAAATTCACTTCCCTGGAATGGGTCTTTCAGGTCAATTGCCTACAGAACTTGGCAACCTCACTCAGCTCCAAACACTTTCGCTTCGCTTCAATGCCTTGAGGGGTTCAATCCCTTCTGACTTAGCAAATCTTGTTTCTCTCCGGAATCTTTACTTACAAGGAAACATGTTTTCAGGGGAGATTCCTGAATTCTTGTTTTCCTTGCAGAATCTTGTCAGGCTTAACTTGGCTAGTAATAACTTTTCTGGGGAGATTTCGGCGGAGTTTAATAAGTTGACAAGGTTGGGGACTTTGTACTTGGAGGAGAATCACTTTACTGGTTCTATCCCTGATCTTGATATACCTTCACTTGTTCAATTCAATGTTTCTTTTAATAATTTGACTGGCTCTATCCCTGAGAAGTTGTCTGGGAAGCCTGCTAGTTCGTTTTTAGGTAATTCGCTTTGTGGGGAACCTTTGGTTCCTTGCAATGGTAATTCAAAAGGAAAATCTCATTTGTCTGGTGGAGCTATTGCTGGTATTGTTATTGGTTGTGTGATTGGATTATTGTTAATTGTGATGATCTTGATATGCTTGTGTAAAAGAAGGAGAAGTGGTAAAGAGAGTGCTAAGGATGTTGAGGCAGCCAAGGCCGGCGGGCAAGTTGAGATTCCTCGTGAAAAGGCGGCGGGTGGTGAGAGTGGTGGTGCTGGCAATGCCGGTGCAGGATTTGCTGCCACGGTGGCGAAAGGAGAAGCTAAGAGTAGTGGAAGTAAGAATTTGGTTTTCTTTGGAGATGCTCCAAGGATGTTTGATTTGGAGGATTTGTTGACGGCTTCGGCCGAGGTGTTGGGTAAAGGGACTTTTGGTACTGCTTATAAGGCCACATTAGATACAGGAATGGTTGTGGCTGTGAAGAGGTTGAAGAATGTGACTGTTTCGGAGAAGGAATTCAGAAAGAAGATCGATGTGGTAGGGAAGATGAATCATGAGAATCTGGTCCCATTGAGGGCTTATTATTACAACAAAGACGAAAAGCTTCTTGTGTATGATTTCATGCCTAATGGAAGCTTATCTGCTCTTTTGCAAGGTACGCATTTCATTTACTTAGCTTATTCATTATTATGTCTTTCTTGCCTGTGGTTCTGCTGTTATAATTGATGATCACTCTTTTAGATCCTCTTATTTCTTGGTTCTTTTGGGTCTAAAAGTGGAGTTTGCTATATCTAAGGGACTCAGTTTTGTTAAAATGAGTGAATTGTTTTGATGGTTTTATTGAATTATTGGCAATAATTGAACTGAAATATTAAGTTCTATCAAGATAGTTGCAATGCGTTGCTTATCTGTGAATTGCGTGTGTATTTCCAGGAAGTCCTCAATGAGACTGCAATTTGTGATATTTTGAGAAAGAAACAGATTTCTATCATAGAAATAAATAAATTCCTTATGAAGTTTGTGTTTGCTCATTGATGGTGGATTACATCTGTGATGATTTTGAACCATTTTACAGTCTGAAATTTAGGATTTGTAATTGTCTGAAAATCTTGGTTGGATAAAAGAAACCAATTTATCAGCAGATGGACCTTTTTGTTTCAGGTTTCATGAAGTGTTTCAGTATCTGTGAGTTTCACTGTCATTTCAATTTTTGTCATGTAAGAAGCATATGGCAGACATTTTTTAATGATAAGTTGATTCTGTATGCAGAATGCATCTTTAAATGTGCATTTGATACTAAAATCCCATGTTTTTGAAATTATTCGGGAAATATTTCTATTTCTGAACTACCGGAATCTGCAAACTGCATTATCATATTATTTTTCACAATGCTTTGGATCTAAGCTTCTGAAAAAATATTTTACAGGTTGACACGGTTTTGTATAAAATAGCTCTTAAAATGAACTGGCAAAATCAATATTGAACCAAGTGAAGAACCATAACAATGGACAGATTTATTTAACTTTTTTTCTTTTAAAATTTTAACTGCAGGAAACAAAGGGGCTGGTAGGACTCCTCTGAATTGGGATACCAGGTCTAGTGTTGCCCTTGGAGCTTCCAGAGGAATTGCATACATCCACTCTCAGGGCCTTGCAAGCTCTCATGGGAACATACAGTCATCAAACATACTCTTGACCAAATCCTTTGAAGCCCGTGTGTCCGACTTTGGCCTCGCTTATCTTGCCGGACCTACCCCTACTCCAAACCGAATTGATGGCTACCGTGCCCCAGAGGTGACAGATACTCGTAAAGTATCTCAAAAAGCTGATGTTTACAGCTTTGGTGTGTTGCTATTGGAGTTGCTAACTGGAAAGGCTCCTACGCATTCCCTGACAAATGAAGAAGGGGTAGACCTTCCGCGATGGGTCCAGTCCGTGGTCAGAGAAGAGTGGACTGCTGAGGTTTTCGATATGGAACTTCTCCGATACCAGAACGTAGAAGAGGATATGGTCCAGCTCTTGCAACTTGCAATTGACTGTACTGCTCAATATCCTGATAACCGCCCTACAATGACTGATGTCAGAAACCAAATTGAGGAACTATGTCGTCCGAGCTCACAAGAACATGACATTGTGGATGATAAGTCCCAGCATGCTTACTCAGTTGATTCAGGTGCACCAAGGTTCTCGTAAAGAAGCAAAAGAAAGATTCACAAACAACCCTTCATTATTTCCTGATTTTTGAAACATTGCTTTATAAATGTTCAAACTGTTTCTTTACTCTTGGATTCATTTTCCGCGGGGACCAAATTGTTCAAGTTTTCTTGTCCAAGGCCTCTTTGCTTTTTTCTCGTCAATTATCCTTGCCATATGTAGTTTTACCCTTTCTGTTGTATGTGATAGGAGAACTCAAACATTATTTTTTGTACTTGGTTTCTTGAAGTGTGAATAACTGTATGAAATGCTTTAGTTGAGTATATTTTTTTCTGTAAAATCGTTAGCTGTGTCATTGATGCTTTACCTTTTCAAGCTATTGCTCTTCAAGCAACATTTATTTTTAATTCATGAGATACGAAACGCTAACAAATTTTGACATGTTTATTGAGCACACGATTATGATGCGACACAACTGACGCGAATCTTATTTGTATGTCATGTGTAGTCCTAAAAAAATAAAAATAATGACAATTAACATGAATTATCATGATTCGATTTAGAGACAATAATGTCGGCCTTCTTTGTTCTCTTAAAGCTTCAATTAAGAATTTGACTTGAATAATTTCTGACGTTGAAATCTAGGTAATGCTGTGTAATAACAGTTAATGTGATATCAAGGAAGGTGGTAGGTCAATTTGATTATCAATTAAGGGTCTTGTCTGTTCACGGTTTAATTGGAAAAGAACTAATTAGTCGTTCGTTTCTCATTGTCACTAACGACACAAAAAAACACAGAAATCAACTTGAAGCAAAAGAAAGTTTGTGTCACTAATTGGATGGTAAAACCTCACTTTACATTTCAGGAAATTTCCAACGGCATATCGTCGTGTTACATATTTTTTAAGTCATTTTATTTGCTTTCACCCGAATTTAAATTCATAATCTTTTGATGTTGAACAAAACCCTAAATTCCAAAATCGGTTAAACTATGGGGAAAAAAAAAATCAGAAAATGAACATAACAGTTGTTTGAATTCAATTTTTTTTAAATGCCTAGTCGTCGACATTGAGAGAGTCTTCCATTTGGTTTAAAATTGCCACCAAATATGATTAGTATCACAACATCACAACCAGATAAATATTTCTTTTTTTTGGCTAAATAATAATTTTTGGCACAAACATTTTTAATTTTTATACTTGTGGCTTGAATTTTATAAAATAATAAATAAAGGTCCTAATTTTGTGATTTGTTGCAATTATGACATATTTTAGGATTTAAATTAAAAAATATCATTA
Organism: Flueggea neowawraea; assembly: GCA_948243855.1. Classification (NCBI taxonomy): domain Eukaryota; kingdom Viridiplantae; phylum Streptophyta; class Magnoliopsida; order Malpighiales; family Phyllanthaceae; genus Flueggea; species Flueggea neowawraea. The sequence continues at coordinate 3,765 of CAODLS010980489.1, read as the reverse complement.
AATGAAAATGTGATATGAAAGACATGATGTTTGACATACTTTTGGTACTGAAAATATGGTATAATCTGCTCGACTACTTTATTACATGTAAATATAGCCATAAAACATTAGTACCAAAGTCAATATTGAATAAATATATAATAATTTGAGAACAAAAATTATATTATACATCATATTATTAGTGTCACGTCATCATTTGTAACAAATCACAAATGTGATATTTTTTATTTTTAAAAAGTCGAACCACAATTGTAAAAAGTAGTAAAATTTGTGCTAAAAAAATATTGTTAAGCTTTTTTTTTTTAAACCTCAACCAGATGAAGTACTTAACCAAAAAAAAATTTAATACTTTCTAAGAATCCATTCCTTATTGATTTCCAAGTCCTCTTTTTACTTTCTTTTTTCCTTTAATACTTACTATATCCAAAATTTATCTGCAGATTATGTGAAATGTATGTTGAATAAACCTTTAGCTGTATGATCTGGTCTTCCATTTTTTATGAACACACTTTTGCTTGAAGCAGAAACATCTTTTATTTTGTTATTTTAATATGGTTCTTTTTTTCTATTTTTTTCATCTCTTTTACAGTCCTATATTTCAAATATAAGAAAAGTTCTGTTGAATTTCAATTAGCCTTCCTGTTCTATAGCACTCACTTTCATCAGGTAAAGTATATAAATATTCTATATGTTTCTTTTTGATGAGTTAAATATTCGATAAGTTAATTTACTATTATATTATAGAAGCTCATTTCGTTAACATAGATATTATAGGAAGTGCTATTGCTTCTAACACAATATTTCCTCAAAATCAACAATGTTATAAGTTATTGGGTAGTATACTGTTTTGAACATATTATAATGCATTAGTTAATTGATTCTACTCTTACCAACAAGACTGCAATTTACATTGCTTCAACGTTAAGAGATTGAGATTTGATTTCCGATTGAAGTCACGATTAAAAAATTGATTCTACTTTTTTTGATAAGTGATTTGATTTTACTTATAAAAGATTAATTTTGTTAAAACTAATTAATTTGTAATTTAAAAAAAAAGAAAAGTATTTGTGTAGTTTGTTAAGGAATAATTTAGGCGTCTTATATGGTGTGTGAATATCGGTAAGACTTAGTGGTCCAGTATAAAGCAGGACCATATGAAGATCTAGGCATATTCAATTTTTTTCTTTTTTAAGTGCATCTCAGCTTTATCTCTCTATTTAATTTAGTACCCAATTCCTTTTGTTTCACCTCCTGATTAGCTATTGTTTTGTTCCCAAAACTAATGTGAAAACAACAAGCTGGGGCCTTTTTTCTGACACAAATAGATTATATGTTAATATCATTCATATGACATCTTTAATATGTTTGCGGGAATGCTATCACAAAATTGATCTACAAATAAATCTATTCTGTTCTGATTTAAATTATAAACATTTCATTGACAAAGTTGTGGTTGAAATTATTTTTCTGCATAAAAATAAAATGAGACTAAGAAATCAATAAGCTTGGTTTCGCAAGTCGGGATCTTGGTGGTTTCTACAATCACCATTTCGGTCATGAAGTATGAGGGTTGGATTTGTTTTGTGTTTTGATGGGATTTGGTGTGGTGGTGCAATAGTTGACAGGGAGGTTCTGTTGGGGCAGAGGCAAGGCTGCTATGGGTGTGGGGACAATGTTGATGACGGCAAAAAATGGTGGCAGGCATGTAGATCTAGACATGGCCACCGTTCACGAACAAACGATTCCTGGTTGAACTTGAACCGGACCTTGGCTCAACGGTTTGGGGCGGTTTCGGGTCGATTTTGGATTTGACCGGTCAAACCGACGGTTCCGATTCTAATTCGGCCCGTTTATTAAATATTAATTAATTTTGTAATTAATTTTTTAAATATTAACTACATAAAGGACAATTACAGAAAAATTGTAAAAAGTAATTTAAATTTCTAAAATGTAAGGCCATTAAAAATGTTTACAAAATTGCCCACCCTTTTAATGCAGTTTCAAAAATGCCTAATTTTGACTTTTTGACCACCTTTTTGACAGAGCGTCAGAAAGTTTGACTGCGTGTTGATCACGCGTTAGAAAATTGGTCATGCACTAGAAAGTTTGACCACACTGCAAATGAATACAAAACGAGAACAAACAGTTATCAGTTTTTAGATACAAAAAAGAGTGCAAAACAAGAACAACTCATTTTTTCAAAAACAAAAATGAGTACAACACGAGAACAAACCAAGTACAAACAAGTACAAAATAAGAACAAATGATAACAAACCGAGTACCAACGAGTACAACACAAAAATTTAAGAAAAATATTTTATTTATTTTATTATTCAGTAAAATGACGAGTACAAAACGAATTCAGATTCTAATTTGTTATTTTTACAAAATTTTTATAAAATTAGGGACTAATCGTAGTAATTCTCACTCTACCTTTTTAGGTTCTTTTTTTGAATAAATTAATGAAAACTATCAATTAGGGACTAATAATATAATTTTACAAACTCTAAGGGTTGGAAGTGTATTTTTCAAAATAAACATGGGGAACAACTAGGGTTTGAAACCCGCTCCTTCTCTTTGCGTCACGCCACTTTCTCTCGCTCCCTCTCTCCGTTGAGCCGCTCTCTCGCTGGCTCCCTATCTCCGTCGCGCCACCCTATTTGTCTCTCACTCTCTTCGTCGTCATTTTATGCAACAAGAAGAAGAAAGACATTGAGGATAGATAAGAGTGAGGCGACGATAACATATTAAAATGATAAGAGATAAAGAGAGTAAGACAGAGAGAGAAAACATATAGAGTTAGTCGGACCGAGAAAGAGATAGATGTTGAGTTCAGTTTTGATGATGGTGATTGCAAAAAATCCATAAAAGATGTGCTGAGTTGCAGACTTATTGAAATATGGATACAAAGCATGTTATGCTTGTGCAAGTCACGTTAAGGCACACTACAACATATATAAGGCACGTAGATCATTCATTGCAGAAGGAAGTGGGCATTAGGTCTTGATCAACGCACGTTACATAAGATGCAAGTCACGTAGACAATGATCAGACGAGGACAAAGCCAAGACGCTCCTCAAGATTTGAATTTGAATATTCTCTGACACACTGACGTGGATTAAAGGTGCGATCTTAAGATGAAGTTGACAACGCACGTTGCACAAGGTACAAGTCACGTTGAAGAATCAGTGGGTGAATGTGCATCTTCTGGAATAAAGATCAAAGCCCGTAGAACAAGCCACAATGCACGTTGATAGATGATCAATGCATATAAAACGTGTACAAGTCACATAGATGCCAATCCAGTCAAGGTAGTGGCTACTGGAGTTCTTGCAAGATGCATAGAATTGCTATCAACTCACGTAGAACTAAGTTGGAACAAAGTACAATGCACATAGATAGTGTACAACGTATGTTGTTGAAGGTGACGTCAATTAAAACAGAATTTGTCTGTTTCTCACAACGGCTACTTCGAGGCTCCAACGGCTATATCTTTAAGAGTGACTATAAATAGACGTCCCAGAGTAGAAAGAAGATAAGAGAGTCATTTGCTATACGTTGCTATTATTGTTTCCCTCACTTCTACCTTTCTAAACCATTTGAGCTATTCACTAGCAAACATACTTGGGTTTAGGCTTAGCCTTAAATCTATGTTTTGGGAACACATATTTGTAACAATCAAAGTAATTGATTGAGGGTAGATAGGTTTGTTGTAAGCCTATAGAAAACAACATTGTAGGCTTTAGAGGTGTGAGTTGCAATCAA
>CAODLS010980175.1:0-15942 GCA_948243855.1 Flueggea neowawraea | reverse complement strand
TCGAACTCCACATTTATTTTAAGATTTGCATCAATTGATTGATTCATGTTTGTTTTGAGAGGTATTAGAAGTGACCTAAAGAAATTTTATATTTTGAGTCACTCGAAATTGTGACTTTGATTTCCTGTTTTTATTTTCATCGGCTAATGCTTGCATAAATTTATTAGTATTAATTGGAAATCCTAGAAAGTGGATCGGAAAGGGACCCGAAGGAAATGAGCTGGCTACATAAACTACCACGAAATCAAGCCTAGCTTGTTTGCCCATTTTAATGATTGATTGATGCCTATTATGAGATTAGGAACTTAGAACTTAGTTGAGTCCTCTCAAATGTACCAACAAGCTACCGCTAGGTATACAAATGTGAAGTGAAAAAAATAGAAAAGAATACTTCCAACGTTAAAGAAAATTAATTTGTCCATTAGTTAAATACATTGTGTTACAAAAATAAAAGACATATAAGTTGAAACTATCTATAACTCAATCTTTTAAAGTTTTGTGCTAAAATATAATATTAAGTCTATTTATGTATTTCCCCCGTTAGATTTATAAAAATATTTTTTTTCTTCTTGGATGTTGGAAGGACTTGCAAAAGGTTGATAGTTCGAGATACGTCAAAAGTGTAAAATCTCTTTAGGTCAGTTCTAAAATCTCTTAAAATTTAGTTACGTAGATACATATCATAATATAGACTTGTAGTCTTACAAAAAAAAAACACCCTAGAAATTCTTAGGAGTGGTAATTCAGGCCAGGTCGATCTAAACGGGTTGATCCATTTATGACCTAGATTTTAAACGGGTTAAAAGGGTCGACCCGTTTACGACCTGAACTTGTTTAACGTTAACCCGGATACGACCTGTTTATTAAAGGGGTTACACGACACGACCCATTTATTATTATCGTATTAAACGTGTCACGGGTTAACCGTGACACGTTTAATACGATAAGACCCGTTTAACCTATTTAACACGTTTAACTTATTTGTAATACATAATTAACACTAAAATAACTTCAACTAAAATAATAAATATTCATTTATAATATTCACAACACAATAATATTCTAAATGAAGGTAAATCAAATACAAAACAACTAAAATTACAATGTCCATAAAAAATTTGTAATTTCCAACATAAAACAATCTTTTTTAATAAATTTAATTCTACATAAATATAAATATTATTTTTAATAATCTTCATATCTTTTTTTCTTGCACACATATATATATATCAATACATATAATAAGAATAATAAATTAAATATTTTATAAAATAAATTAAGTAAATGGGTTAAACAAGTTGTAAACGGGTCGGATAATCCGTTTAATCCGATTAAATAAAATGGTCATAAACGGGTTGAACCTGTTTAATATGTTTTTTCTAGTGTATGACCCGAACCCGTTTATAATCAACTTAAATCTTCTTAATTTCATGTCGAGTTATATCATATAATTGAATCGTACCAAAAATTGTCAATCCTAAAAAAAAAAGACAAGACGGGAGCTAGGAACGTTAAAATTATTGGTATTGGAAAAGACTGGCCCAACATTTGACCCAATTGATTGTTTGTCAGTTTTAACCCTCCATCTCTTCTCTGTTACAATACCAATTTTTTTTTCCATAATATCCCAATTAATTGCTTCCTTTTCTTTTTATAATGTTTATGAATACATCATTAAATTTTTACAAATTTTATCTCCTAAAAGTTATGTCTATCGTTATAAATTTATTATTTTATTTTTAATCACCTAAAAATAAAACTTATAAAAATATATGATGATTGATTTGACTGTGAGATTTACAGTTATTTAACAACATATTTACTCATTGGGCAAATAAAATTGTTAAAAAAAAATTCACCCCATTGATAAAAAAAGACCAAAATTTGTCATGCCTCTTATTCAAAATATAAGCAGAAGAATAACAGCAACATCAATTGCTTTATTAATCTACTCCGCTCCACAGTATGCCTCCGCTTTGTCTCCTCCTCCTGGAGTAGCCAAGATTTAGCCCTGCTTAGCCAAAATCTTGACTTTGCCACTGCTCCTACAAATGAAAATGTTAGGAAGTGACTAATGCCGATCTAGAAACCTGCAAAAGAACTAAACAGAGGAAGGGGTAAGCCGAAACTCAACGGGTAATAAAGAGACATGAAACGTGCATATCTATACTTATATTTATAGAATTTAAAAGCAACTTATTTGGGAAAATCTTTGAATACGATTACAAACAAGTATTTCGAACATAATTTCTTGAATAACATATCGAATAGAAAAGGGAACTAAAATCAATCTTCATTAACATATACAAACTTATCGAAAGTTTAATAACCACATCTTATTTTCCTTTAACACTTTCACACGAAATCATACACTCATCTAATATAGAGAGAGACACACACACACATGAGGGGCAGAATAAAAACAAATCAAAGCAATACACACGTAGTTAGCAACCACCTTTTCGCTAGTAGAGCAATTTAACAATTACCTCTCCTACTAGTAAAGCAATCCAATAATTATCTCTCTTGTTGACCCGAGCATAATGAAAATGAAATCATAAACTTTGCCCCATATACACACCAGTATAAAATCTTGCGAAATCATTTTTGTTTTGGTTCTTTAAACCACTTTTAGAAATCACACTCAAAACGAAGTGAAATTTAGTATACATATGCTTATATTCCTAAATGCAATTGTTTAATTTTACGAAAACATGTCAAGCTTTAAATCTCAAAAATCTAAAAACATAATTAATCAAATAATTACATTTTCAAAGAACATAATAAACATCACCATCAAATCAAACATAAATTTAAACAAGCATATACAATCCAAGTACAATAATTTGACTCCAAACGATCGTCGACCTTGATCTTTGTCAAATCTAGCACAATATGCATTTAGTTCATTAAAAATTATTCATAACACTAATTATAGACAGGGACGGAGGGAGACTGGGCTCGTGGGGGCTCATGCCCCCACTTGCCACTGGCCGAAACCCCCTTATTAGGGGTTCCTCCGTCCTTGGCCTGTAAGGTGCCCCTACCTCACTTACAGGTGAGAGGGGCACCATGAAAACCTAGAGGTCAGGGAGGCGTTGAAGACAAACCCTTCTTGACGCTTTTATTTTTTTTTAAATTCAAAGGCCAAAACGTCGTCCCTTCAATTTTTTTATTGGTTGGGACCAAAATAACGTCGTTTTGGTCCTAGCCAATAAAAAAAACATATTAGGGTCTAGGATTGCATGTTCAAAGAACTTAGAGAAGGCCAAAGGAAGAAGAGTCTTATGTCGCTAACTGCTTGTCGCTCGCTGTTTGCCGCTCGCCGTGACCAGTTCCTCGCTCGCTCGCCATCGTCATTGCTCTCACATACCCACCACCACTTCCTTTAATTGGGTCTTCTTCAGGTAACCCTAAACTTCCCTTCAATTGGTTTCATGTAACAATTTTAAATGAAGCTTCTTTTCGAGGAATATTCGTTCTTGCTATTTGGTTTTTTGTTTCTTCTGTAATCTTTTTTGTGAAATTCAAGGAAAAAGAATGAATTAATATTATCGCTTTGTGTTTAATTTGTATTTGTTGTTGATTTGTGTAAATTAATTGCTAGGTTTTGGAATGTAGGATTGCATTTGAGAATTGATGAAGAACTTGAATAGGGATTGTGAACGTTGGTGATGATGTTGATGATCAATGTTGATAGTCTTCATTGTTTTCATGGGAATGAAGAGAGACATAGAAGAGAGAAATATGGCGGTGGAAGTAGTGACAAAGAATTTTTGGGATCATGGAATATAAGGAGTAACGTAGTTGAACTTTGCAAAGGCTTTTAATGGGATTGAAGTGTTCTTTAATTTAGTCTTTAATGGTTGTTTTATGATTTGATTGAGAGAGAGAGAGAGAGAGGAGTTAGGGTTGGGAGAGGGAGAGATTCTTACAAGCTTTCAAGAAGCTTGCAGTCGCTTTCTTTCAAGATTCTTCTTCAAATAATCTTACTAGCTACCATATTTAATGAATTTGGGACTGAACTAGAGTAAGTGTTTGAGTAATGCAGAGGTAGGTGGTGGTGGTTTTGGTGGTGATTTTTGTTGAGCACTGAGTAACTATGGGGAAGTCACCAAAGAGGTGGACCAAACATGTGTTTTTTGTGAAGAAGTCTTCGAAATCAAGTTCGATCAAAGGGAGAGAGGTAATTGATTGTTATAATTTCTGCATTTGAGAATGAAGGAAGGAATGAATGAATGAACGAACTATTTTGCTGGTTTGAAGCTTTATTATTCTAGCTCTTGTTTTCTTTTTTGAGTTGCATTACGAAATTTAACATGGAGATCAATTTTCAGCATTCTTAATATTATATCTACTACTTGCTTAGTCTCTGTTTCTTTCTCTTTCTTTTTGAAGATTTCATTTAACAGCATTATTTTTGTTCTCAAAGTTGAGCTTTTGATCAAGTGCCTATTGTTTTTTTCTTCCCCATCCATATCTTAAATTGCTCTTAGTGATTCTTTTTTCCGGGGCTACTTTTCTTGTGATTTAAATGACTCATACTTTACTCGGCCATCTCTTTTTAATTTCTCATCCAATGTGGTATTTTTTTCCAACCTTATGCAATCAACCGATTCTTTGTTTATTTGACATATTCTACTAGAATTGACCATGAAGCCTAATATTGTGATCTTTTGAAAGAGTTATACTCCCAGATAGAAGACATCCTTACTTCGTCCTTTGTTATAGACAAATATAATGTTCTCATAAGCAATCTTGAATCTAACTTCAATTCTCACTCGCAAAACCTACTAATTCTAATCACCTTCTATATTTGAATTCTAAATTATTAAAACTCACTTCTAACATTAAAATTAATAAACTCAAACTTTTCTATGCAATAATTTATCATTATAACAAGATTTCAAAACTTACCCTCATTTTAGAACTAACTCTATACATATCAAATTCCCATTGCTCGAAATTCATTCTCATGCTCTTTCTCACATGATTAGTTCCCCAATTAAGCATTTCAAACATCAATTGCATCAATTTCAACTATTTCTACAAAATCCAAATCCTAGGATTTAATTTTCAAGTAACCCAATGTTATAAGTCATACAGCAAGCATAGATATAACTCCAAGCATGTCAAAATTAAGAATCTTACCTCATTTGTATTGAATTCGAATGCAACATACCTTAACTTTTGCTCTTGAACCTAATTCTCAGATCTTGCAAAGTCTTGTATTTTACATGTTATTAGATGATTCTAACATGATTGGTACTTTAAATTTCATGTAAAAAGAGCAATTTGGGGTTTAAGGATTGAAGAGAAGTTTAGAACAAAGAGAGGCCGTAAAAAGAAAAACAAAATGGAGGAGAGAGTGTTGTCGGCAAGAGGAAGAAGAAGATTTAAGGTATGCAAAATTCAGACTCAGTTCCTCAATTTTTTTAAAATATTACTATTAGTCTTTGCATTGAATGTTTTAACAAATTGATCTTAAATTTGACACTCTCTCTCTCCTCTATTTTTTTTTATATATTATTGTTACTATCTACCACTCTTTTTAAGATGTTGCAATTTTGGTGTTTTCCGCTTTGTAATTAATATAACACGCCATGCTTTTACAAGATCACCACAACTAAACTAGCAGATTATTATGTAACATGTATACGAGATTAGTCCAAATGAATCAATATATATGCGAGTCAAGTCTTGTTTTCATAAAAACAAGTCACATAAGTAAAAACAAACCACTAACCCTCAACGCCTCTCCAATGTGCTTGCCAATTCTTGAGAAAAATTGTTTACTGTAGAAGTGCAATGACAGTTTTAAAACCTCACTTAAACCACCAGTTTAGTGAATCTGGCCGTTTTCAAATCAAAGAAAGGATGATATCGTTGAATTGTCAGATAGTGATTGGATATGAGCGAAGGTCCTCCAAAGAGTCGGTTTTGAATTTCTCGTCATTGTTCAGTCTAATCACGTAGAAACCATTGCCTACATTAGCTAGGGTCGTCGCGTTCTCAAGCTTTCAAAGTATTTGATTTGCTCACCTAAAATGCCATACCCCAAATTCTTTCCCAAAAGCTTGATGATCACAGTCCTTCGAAACGACTTGCACATTTCAATCAATTCCTCTCGATTCACCTTGATCAAAGGACAAACATTTGTCTTTCGCGTACTCATCATCGAAATACATAACAACCTCTTTTAGGGTGATATCAAAATCATCATATACAACTGGTTCACTAATTGTGACATCGTTCATAAAGGTGTCCTTGGAGGAAGGACATTTCCTTGTGTCCGAAACCCAACCATCCCTCTGATTAAACGTGTAAGGTTAATCCGCCAAACCGCATAAACCACCCCATTCTTTAGCAACCGAACTGCACTTTGCTGTTAACGGCAAGTTTTGCTTGGTTACAGATGATGGTTTATTGAATTGCAAATTAACCTAAATTAAAAAGTGATGTTTGACCTATGTATTAAACCTATGAACCCGTGAAGTCTATGGACTATCAAGGCCCTTTCATATCAATATTTAGAATGTTTATCTATTGAAAACTTAGGAATATCTATTATTATATTTTAGCGGATTAATAATACCGACGATCACTCAAATTTTTGACTTGGTGCACAAAAATCACTAAGATGATTTGTGGATGTCCTTAGAGGAAGGACATTTCCTTGTGTCCGAAACCCAACCATCCCTCTAATTAAAGGTGTAACGTTAATTAGCCAAACCGCATAAACCACCCCATTCTTTAGCAACCGAACTGCAATTTACTGTTAACGGCAAGTTTTCTCGGTTACAGATGATAGTTTATTGAATTCGCTAATTTGCAATTCAACAGCAGTTATATATATATCAAAATCTAAATTAAAAAGTGATTTTCGACCTATGTATTAAACCTATGAAATCGTGAAGTCTATGGACTATCAATGCCCTTTCATATCAATATTTAGAATGTTTATCCATTGAAAACTTAGGATATCTCTTATTATATTTTAGCATATTGATAACACCTACGATCACTTAAGTTTTTAACTCAATGCACAAATATCATTAAAATGATTTTTTTCGACCATGTCATTCAACTGAGATAAATTGTACACTTAAGGTCACTACCACCCTGCTCGTGCTAATTGTTAGGCCAAGAGACCACGTCAGTGTTTAATGCAATGTGGCAATTTGCCAATTCCACTTATTCGAAAAGGTGCCACTTGGCGATTGACCTTGGGAAAAAAAATTTACACCATCTTCTTGGGATTTGTCTCCAATCCGATTATCAGCTGGACAATGTGAAGCGTGCAAAAATATTTTCGTAAGCTTGAGGTGAGGAAGCAAAGGGTTAATATTCATATTATTTGCTGACGCAACATCATCAAGATTCTCATTAAGAAAGTACTTAATCTTTCAAAGGCAAATTATAATTGAGCAAAGTGGATTTCTTCTTGTGATTGATTAAAAAAAAGGCAGGATTAATTTCTTGGTTAAGGTTTACAGTTTGTGAATCTTGATTTTGCTTTGCGTAAGCGAATATTGACCGATTGACTTTTCTGGTCTTCAAATTAAATCTACTTCAAAACCATCTACATCAAGTAAATTCATCAATTTCTCAAGTGAAGTTAACTTTGAAACTTTAAAACTCAAAGCAACCAAATTAGTCTCAAATTGACCCAAATGGAGGAATACAAAAACTCGTAAATCTCCAGGCTTACACTAAAAATCTTCTTCAATAACAATAGCAAAAGATACTCCAAAATTACAAATCTCATTCCAAGTAACTAGACAATTTTACAACTATTTTTTCTTGACAAAAAAGAAAAGAAAAGATTGTAACTTGTTCTAATCGACGAAAACAGTAGAGGAAGAGAAGACAATGGCAGTGGAGGGGGGAGAGAGATGACAGAGAGACGATTGGAGAAGGTGGTGACGGTGAAGGCAGTGGAGGAGGGAGACAACGGCGTGGAAGGTGTAGTTACAAAGGAGCAAGAATAGGGTTTCAGCCAACATCTCTGGACAGAGAGATCTGAGGGAGGGGAGCGAGGTCTTGGCGGAGATCGTGGAGATTGTGGCGAAAGAGATCCAGTGGGGACTGAGGGGGAGAGAGAGAGAGAGAGAGAGAGAGAGAGAGAGAGAGAACGGTGGTGATGGCAGACATGGAGATGGTGGTAGCGATGGTACAAGGAAGAGCACTGTGGTGGTGGCAATGGCGCAGGAAAGAGAGAGAGATGAAGCTAAAAGGTTGATGTGTTTGAAAGAAAGATGGGGCACATTGGAAGAGAGAATTTTTATTTCCTTTTCATATTCCACGAGGGACCTTTCCAAATACATGGCATTGACAAACCACCACACGTGGCAGTACTTAGACACTGAAGTGATTTGTTGACCGAACAGCTGGCATAATAAACCTTGGTTGAGAGAGCTAAAAAAATCATTAGTGATTTTTATGCACCGAATCAAAAATTTGAGCGTTATCAACCACATTTTAGCCCGTGAAGCATACGAATATTATCATATTTAGAATTAGTATCAAACTCTTATGAAGTGAATCGTAGCCGCATCCGCTCAATTGGATTTGGGCGGTTTCAACCAAAACTGCGGTTCAATTGCCAATGTAATTTTTTCCATCTGCAATCTGAGGTTCGTTCTGATTGGAAGCCTAAACACTGCCCAAACCAAGCTGTTTACACCCCTACCTCTAATCTCTCACCTGAACTCATCTTTCTTTGATCTCTCACGCCCTTCTTCCTCCTCTTTGATTCTATTCCTTCGAGTAGGACTATACCCAAACATCAAATACACAATATACAAGTTCATTTCCAAGCAACTGTCACAACATACAAATGAAAATCAAATCCCAACAGGACACCCAATAAAAAATGCCACTGTCTCGGCCAAGAAGCTAGCAAATTCATATCGATTCTTATTTGCAATGTGACGATAATAAAAAAAAAAGAATTTGCTTTTCAAACTATCGCCAAAAGTTTCTACGATCAGATACTAGTCAATTTTGCTTAGCTTAACTTGAAAGACTAACTACCATTGAGCTCATCACTTAGCATGCCTTGAAAATAATTAATAAGCATAATATACAGAAAAAAAAAAAGAAATGGATATAGAAGCAGAAAAGAATGCAGATCCCCCAACACTCAATAATGAAAAGAATAAGAAAATTAACGATGCCAACAAGTACAACATGCCTTTACATTAGGAGAGAATCAAATAACACGAAAAAAGAATTAATGCTTCGAACAAATCATTCGTTGTATATTGCCAATGATTATCATCAAAGCCTTCCAATGAAGCCCCCAACACACACACACACGCACACAGAGAAACAGAGAGAGAGAGAGAGAGAGAGAGAGAAACCATTGATGAATATAACAATGCAACCGCTAAATAAGTTCACTTATACTTTATTGGGCACAATCCTAACAATGATAGATGCTCATGATGTAAATCATTCAAACATTTCAAATCACCAAGACCAAGGATCTAAAATTTACATTTATGCAAGAAAACATTTAAATGAGACTAATGAAAATGCAGTAGAAAAGAAAAGAAATTAGAAAATGCAGCTGGTGAAGTGAATTCATTAGGATAACAGGTCAAGACCTCAAAACATTGATCAATCAATACATAGGCAATAATAATGAATGCAAATATGAAATAATGCCCTCAGATCTTATAGCAATGATAAAATCATTGATGGTTAAATTTTTGTCTCCTACTGAAAGCCTTCCCACATCTTAGGACGTAACCACACAATAGCCACCACAACCATCACAACAATAATAACAATAATAATAAAGATAGCAGCAGCAATCATACTAGTAGTGGTGGTAACAGGAAGAGGAGGATGAAGAAGATGAAGGCAAAGAAGAAGCAAGAAGCAGAGACGATCAGTGAGGTCAGAATGGCAGAAACAGATGCAAGAGGCTCACAGTGAAAACTAAAGAAATCCACTCTCATCATTAATTCTCATCACTGGGCAATAGCAACATATTTCACAGTAAAAGAAAAAGACATTAAAGGAAAAAAACTATGAAAAATTGCTTATAGAAGAAAAAACTATAAGCATTGCAAAGCTTGACCACCAGTTATAACAACACGTATCAATTACATAGTAACTAATAAAGAGAACATCTCAATGTCATCTAGTGATTCTGTGAAAATTCCCCAGAACTTTTCAATAAAAAAGGATAACTTAGCACTAAAAAAGAAATATCAACAAGTGCAAATAACTTTAAGTCAAAGCATCACTCATGATCAATGTCGAAAGAAAAAAAAGCACAAAAGCTCCCAGATATACTATAATAGCCTTGGACTGTTGAGCTTATAATTTTTCCTGCAAGCCGATCCAGATTTTCATTTATAAGGAGCAGCAACAGCAACAACAAGAACGATATAATAACAACAACAATAAAGAAAACAAATCATAATCATCACCACTTCCAACACCAAAAGAAGCCGCTAACCTCTCTGATAAAGATGGGAATATCACTGGAGGTTCACAGCAAAAACCAAAGCAACTACCAAGGTTAAACAAACTTCATCATTGAGCATTTAAAGCAGAAATTACAATAAATATTTCCATCATAACAGACAGTAACAAGTGCAAAAACCAACTCAACATGCTTTGTTGAATCAATTACAAAAGATTTCACACAAAATAGAAACCACTACTATAATGTACGACTAAACTTCAGTAGTTGTTATCCAGCATTGTTTCAAACATAAAAAAATAAAACAGAGAAGAATCAGATAAAGCTTTCTAGGCTGCATTTCCATCAATAAAACAGCTTAACAACTGCTGCCAATGGTTGTAGAAGCAGAAAAGAATGCAGACCCCTAACTCTGGAAAATAAAAAACACAAAGATGCCAACAAGCAGAGCATGTCTTGACATTTGGGAATAATAAGAAACCACATAAAAAAGAGTAATGCCCTCAGATCTCATAGCTTTAAACAAATCATTCGTGGTCTACTGCCAATGGTTATCATCAAGCCTCTTCACGCCAGCCCCAAACACACACACACGCACACACACAACACACACACACATAGAGAGAGAGAGAGAGACAGAGAGGCAGGTGGCATGAAAAAACATTGACGAATATAACCATAAAACCACTCAATACATTAATTTATACATCATTGGGCATAATACAAATGGCAAATACTCATAATTTCCATCATTTTAAAACTTTGGAACACGATGACCAAGGACCTATAAAAATATTACACTGACATAATGAAAATACAATGGAAAAGAAATTAGAAAATGCACTAGTGAAGTGAGTTAATTAGAATACTAAATTAAAAACCAGTTAACAAGAGGCTTCCTCATAACTTTCTAAGACCCTAGCAGAACAAAGTAAAGGTTTTCAATGACATTGCTAGTGATCATAACACCTAAATAGAGCCCTCAGATCTCATAGCAATGACATTTCATTAATGGTTTAACTTTTATCTCCTAGCCCTCAGATCTCATAGGTCACAATGACACAGAAACCACCGCCACCAACTGTAACAATATCTGATGATGTCTCATTTTATTTGCCCCCACCATTAATTGAACTCACAACCCTAATGCTAGAGTTGACTCAAGTACCAATAAGCTATCAGTACCAATAAGCTATCAGTACCAATAATAACAGCAAATAGCAGCAATTATTGTAGGTGTACTACTAGAAGTAACAGGAAAAGGAGGAGGATGATGAAGAATAAGAAGAAGCAAATGAGGCACGACAGTAGTAGATAACAGTGAGGGCAGGGTGACAAAATTCGATGCAAGAGGCTTACAGTGAAAACTAAAGAAAAAACACTATATTAATTCTCGCAATATTTCAGAGTAAAAGAAAAAGAGATTAATTCATAGTAAAAGAAAAAGACATCAACTCAGCACACTTAGGTTAGACCTAGGGAGGTAATAAGTATAGACAAACTTGAATTAATAGCTCAATAAAAACACTTTTTTTCTGCAATTCAACAGTCTGTAAATTCACCTAAACACATTGCACAATTTTCCACGAATTATAATGACCAATATCATATAGATACAGCCCATAATGAGAACTTTAAGCACTCTGCAAATGCCACGTAAAAAAATTCAAGCCAAAATATAACTCATATCTTATGATCAACGTCAAAAAAAATCAAAAAACAGCAAGCTCTCACATATACTATAATAGCCTTGAACAGTGGAGCTCAAGCTTTTTGCTACAAGCCAATCCAGATATTGATTTATGAAAGAAAGCAATAGCAACAAGAACAACATGATAACAACACCAGCAACAACAACAAGAGGAAGAAATCATCATCCTCATCACCACCACTGCCACCTCCACCACCAGAAGAAGCAGCTAGACTCCTTGATGGGGATGGGAATATGACTGGAGGTTCTTATTGAAAATCAAAACAACCGCCTAGGTTTAAAAAGCTTCATCGTTGAGCTTTTAAAGCACATATAAAAGATGAAATATTTACCAAGTAAATATTTCCTTCAATCAAACAATAACTCAGGCAACCACAAAGACAACAAGTTTAAAATACACAATAACACAGACACCATTAACTCAACATGTTTTAGTTTACAAACAATTTCACATGAAATACAAAGCTCTCTTATAATATAGCATTAATACTTTAATTTTAGATACCAATATCGACTAAAAATTAAACAACATAATACAAATAAACAGAGAAGGGTCAGATAAAGCTTTCTAGGCTGCATTTCCATCAATACAACAATTTGAAAAACTGTTCAGAGCCCAGTGTATGTATCATCACTCCGACAATACCACAGAACAAATACCCAAAACCAAATCGAACAGAAACCAACAAGTAACAGTTTTGAAATAATTCCAGTAATAAAGTGCAAAAAGAATACAACTTCGAAACAATGCCAGTAAAAAACTGCAAAAAGTAAACAACTTTAACAATTCAGATCCAGTAAAAGCCTTGTCAAAACCACAATCGAAAAACGAACTTGAAATGCACGCATGAGAAATTGCAAGAATTAGAGATATGGGTTTGTTCAGTAAGAAATAGCAGACGAAAAAGCCCTCAGATCTTATAGCTTTTAACCAATCAGACACGGTTTTTTTACCGCAAATGGGGTCCATCAAAGGCATTCAAACATCACCACCACAATGTGTGTGTATATATATATATATATGTATGTATGCATAAATGAGACGGAGGGAGTATGAGTGGGTTAGAGAGAGAGAGAGAGAGAGAGAGAGAGAGAGAGAGAGGCACACACACACACAGAGATGGTGGTGAAAGAGTTGGAGACTGAGATGGTGGCGGCGGCGGTGAGTGAATACCATCAACGAACCAAACTCATTCGCAACCGTTCAGCCAAATTCAAAATATGCATCATTGGGCGTAAGAGATTACAGAGAAACAAAACACACAAAAAAAATAAATAAATCTTTTTGAGAAGATCAAGTCAAATATAAAAAAGAAAGGTCATAGCTTTAGTGAAAACACTGATGAGAAAATGTGATGCAGTGAAATGGAATTAGGGTTTCGAATCAGCGGAAGACGTTGGTGAATATATAGGTGACTGGAAAGACTGAAATGCCCTTCACATGTGCCGTTGAACAATAGAACAAGGGCAATCGGCTGGAGTTATAAATATAAACTAATGGGCTTTTTGAGTTATGGTTGTTTGGTTGTTGAATGTTAGCCCACGGACTGGCTGATCTTTAAAAGTTAAAGTTGATTGCCGTGACAGTACCTCAAGTTTTTAAAATGTTATGAAAACTGCACAAAGTCGATTTTGTTACGTGATGGCCACCAAAGGGTTGGCAATTCATGTTCACGTGTCGTATCGTGTCGACCTATCCTTCTAACACGATTACACGTGACACAGATATGACACGTTTAATAAACAAGTCAGGTTCTAAAACACATATTCCACATGTTTATTAACTATGTCAACGCAACACAATTAAGCAGGATTAAATAAAAAGACCACAATATGACTCATCAACCCATTAACCGACTTAAAGACACAACCCGATGCAACACATATAATTATTCTAATACATTTAACAACATCAAATTAATACAAAATGTAAATGACTAAAAACATCAAAATATATTCATACAATTCCCATAAACCTCTAATAACATAAATACATAAATATTGAAACACCACAAATTACATAAATTAAATCTGAAATTAAAACACTCATATTTTAAATTAAATGGGTCTTGTAGGTCAATAAATGGTTAATCGTGTCATAAACGTGTCGACATATTTACGACATGAACCTGTTTATGACACAAACTCGTTTATGCCAAACACAAATCCTCCTAAGAGGGTGTCGTATAATCGTGTCGTATCAAAAAATTTCACTCTAAGGTGGAGCAATAATAGTACCTGAAGCACCTTATTCAATAAATTTATAAAAACTTTTAATCAATCCAATTCTTTTATTCAATAAAATGAAGGGTGACTTTGTTTACACAGGATGAGGAGCAACTACAGGTAGGAATCCTTCGTGTTTGTCTTCTTACCCATGTTGTCACAACACGCAGAACTTTTTGTTGATCAAAGTGCTTCAGATACCATTATTGCAATACTTAACAAACTTTGGTGGCCATCACGTAACAAAATCAACTTTAGATAGTTTTGCGTAACATTTTAAAAACTTGAGATAACATTGATGCAATTAATCTAAGAGTTATGATTTACATAATGTTTGGTATAAATGAGTTTCATGAAATTCATTTGCAAATTCAAATTCTCATGTTTGGATTGTTTTTTTAGAAATACCCAAATGAAAGAATTGTAAATGAAAAAATTGGTTCAAAGCTAAAATTGTTCATTTGCAAATCCTACCTAAATGTGTCTGATTTGTGAATTCCAAGGCTAAATTTTATTCATGTCATTTATTATCATTTTCACTCTCCCTCTCAACCCAAATTGCCTTCTTATCTCTATCTTCTCTTCATATAGCCAAGTCCCAACGCGACTTCTCTTTCCTCTCCAGTTTCCTCTCTAGCACTGCTGTCATCCGTCGTCAGCCTTGCCACTTCTCGTCGGCGACTATCAACATCAAAGTATGTTAATTTTCCTCTATCTTTTTTTTGTGTGTTTTGGGTCCTTTTTTTCTATAGAAATTTATTGAATTTAAGGTTTTAGTTTAAGAAATACGTTGACTTGTTTCAAAATTATTACAGGAACAAGTTTATTTGTTGATTTATTCATATGTTAATTGTTGTTATAATATTGTTGTCATAATTTTGAGTAGTATTATAAATGTAAGGGTATTTTTGTCATAATACACAAATAATTCTAATTTTAAGTACACCAAACAAGGAATTCATTTGCAAATAAAGAATTGAAACTCTAGTATATACCATCAGTGACAAATGCATAAAAAAATTCCAGGGGGGGCACCATCTATCACTACTTATACAAATCATGACAATAGCTACAACTCAACCTCTGCAATGCTAATTAGAAATCTAATGTATGAAATATTCATAATCCAAAAAAATATTTAACAGCATGAATCCATTGATCTGAAGCGGACTATGAGTGAACAACACAACTGGCATTGTAATGAGGCATTAGCTTACATTAGCACACTAATGGAGGCTACCCTATTACTATCCTTTTGAGTGATTAGAGAAAAAAACTCGCAATCAAACTACAAAATGGATAAATTGCCACAAAAATAAATTTCTGAAGTAATGGCATCAAAAATCTGTTCATCTACTTATTGTGCCTTTTGCTCAAGTTTCTTCATAGCTCGATTTTGTTCTTCGATAGAGATTCGTTGACGGTCTAGATTATTAATCTCATCATTGATTACTATGTTAGCAGAAAAGACAAACAAGCAATCAATTACATAGAAAATATTACAGAACCAAAATTGTAATAGAAAGATCAATTGTGTACTTATCTTAGATCCTTCTTCAATAAA
>CAODLS010980152.1:0-11531 GCA_948243855.1 Flueggea neowawraea | reverse complement strand
AAAATTTCATCGAACACTTTGTAGGCATAGGCATATTTCTATCCTAAAACCATACAAGTTCTATGCTTGTGACCTAACCTAATCTTCATCTCTCAATTCATTACTTGGGCTTGTTAAAAACGACATTAAGGCCGCGAATCTCAACATGATTCAATCAATAACAAGTCATAAAATCATCACCAACCATAGATTTAACAATTAAAACATCAAAACAATAGATATAACATTAAAAGCACAAAATCCATAACCATAATCATCCATTAAAGCAATATAAATCCAAGGTTCATATCTCTACACCCTAACAAAGAAACTAAGCTAACATGTTTAGGAAATTAAGCATAAAACAATAAAATGAAACCCTAAACATGTTTCTAAATGAAAAAAGAAGATAAAAAGATAGAATAAAGCTTCTCTTAATGGTTGATGAAGCCCTCTTCCAATCCTCTTCTCACTCCTCTTTGAATCTTCCTTGGAGAATGGGTAAGAGAATGATTCTCTCTTTCTTGAATTTGTGTGTCCCAGGTTCCAAAAATGGGGTGGAAGAGGTTTATTTATAATCCTCTTGGTCCCCCACAAACCCTAGCAAAAATGTCCCAAAAATGCCATTGAACTATGCATTTGGTGCCCACAAACTTTGGTGCATTCCATCACTTTCTCTTTCTTCACTATCGCGTTGCACGCCCGTGCAAAATTCCTGTCCAATTTTTGGGGGTTGCACGGCCGTGCAAGATGGGATGGTACGGTCATGCAAGTGTCACGGCCGTGCAACATTCCTGTCCACTTTTTGGCTCAAAATTGCAATTACACGGGCAAACCTTCAATTACACAGTCAACCCTCTTTTGTCCATTTTTACTTTAATTTATTCATCCAATCATTTCACTTTGCATCATTTCTCCATCATTTCCAACTCATTTTCTTCAACTTAAATAATCCTACAATCATCACAAACATTATTAGAATTTTGCACAAAAGTATGATTTATAGGATAAAAATATATAAATTCTTGCTTGAACTAATGTGTAAATTTAGTTAATTTTTGTTTATTGTTTGTTTCTTTCTTTTATTTTCAGGTTTTTATGAATTTGAGACGAGCTCAAAGCTTGGAGAATATTGATATCATCCCTTTGATACCATAAATTTAGAGATTGTGTCTTGCTAATCGTGTAACAAGAAGAAGGGAAAGAATGGCCAAAATTCCTAGGCATGGGAATGAGCAAGATGATGAAATGAGATGATCGAGGGGAGCTGGTAATGAACAACCAATACCGGTTAGAATGAATATGAGCTAGATCTAACGACCGGTTATTGGGGCATCACCATCTTGTATTAGGTTGAGTCCGTCGACCCGTAGTTATGAGTTGGAGAACATCCATTTTAATATGTTACCTTATTTCAATGGGCTACTGAGAGAGGATCCACTCACTTTCTTGAGGAAGTCAAAGAGACGATGTACATGAGGTAACTACTTCTAATCCTAATGATTTTCGTGCATAAATGGCAGAGCTTTCTAGGAAGATGAATATGTTGCTTAGTTCTAATGCTATAATGAAAGAACAATGTAGTTTTTGTGGAGTTATGAGGAATAATGATATGACTTATGGGATGGCCTAAGGTGTGGACGTAGGTATGGAGGAAGTAAGCTATATGGGAGGATATGCTAGACCTCAACCAACCAATGACCCTTATTCCAATACCCACAATTCGGGGTGAAGAAATCATCCTAACTTTTCTTGGAAAGACCCTAGCACTACCAACCAACTAGACCTATGGGACCGCCCGATTTTCAACCAAGACCCCCATTCCAAACAAGCCATCACCAAACTCAACCCCCACCATCTCAACAACCTACCCAAGAGAAAAAGCCACATTTGGAGGATATGTTCATGAAATTCATGTCCAAGATGGAAACTAGAGATGCTAAGGTGGAGCAAGTTATCCAAAGCCAACAAGCCACAATTCAAAATTTAGAAAGGCAAGTTGGGCAATTAGCCAAAGCCACGATGGATAGGGAGAAAGGGAAATTGTCTAGCACATCGAAGGTCAATCCTAAATAAGCAATGACCATCTCTATTAGAAGTGGCAAAGACCTCGATGAACCCAAGGTTATTGAGAAAGCAATAAAGGATAAAGGCAAAGAGGTGAATGTTGAAGGGGGAATTACAGGTAAAGAGAAGGATGTCCACAAAAATCTCCCTTCTAACCAAAATGAGGAATTCAAATCTTATGTTCCACCTATTCCTTTTCTTCAAAGGTTGAAGGAGCAATCAAAATAAAAGACTTTCTTGAAGTATCTTGATATGTTCAAGAAAATTCAAATGAACATCCCTTTCATTGAAGCAATTTCTCACATGCCTCATTATGCCAATTTTTTAAAGGAAATTGTTTCAAGTGAGAAGAAGCTTGAGAAGTATGCTACCATTGCTTTAACAGAGGAGTGTAGTGCGATCATACAAAATAAACTTCATTCTAAGCTCAAGGATCCTGGGAGTTTCACTGTCCCTTGCACAATTGGGGACTACGGAATAGAGAAGTCTTTGTGTGATTTGGGGGCTTCAATCAATCTTATGCCTCTTTCCATTTGCTATAAGCTCGACATTAGAGGAGAGCTCAAGCCTTCCACCGCTTCTCTCCAACTAGCGGACCGCTCTATTCGGTATCCTTTGGGAATTGTTGAGGATGTATTGGTAAAAGTAGGTAAATTTTATTTTCCTGCTAATTTTCTTATTTTGGAAAAGGGTGAGGACTCTGAAATCCCTATCACATTAAGAAGACCATTCTTAGCTACCGGCGGGGCTCTTATTGATGTGCAAAAGGGTAAGTTGACTCTAAAGGTTGGGAATGAAACTCAAGAATTCAATGTTTTCAAAGCTTTAAAGTTTCCATCCTTAGAAATGACTTGTTATAGCATTGACCTTGTAGAGCCTTGGGTGTGGGATGTTATAGAACAACATCGATATGACCCTTTTGAAACTTGCATTGCTTTGAGTTTGTCATCAAAGGTAGATGATCCCATTTTGTGTGAAAGTGCCATGAGTTTAGAAGGTGAGGGATACCTTTTGAGACTTAGATTTGAGGATTTGGGGGAAGGAAAACCTAAGCCAAACCCTTCTTGTAAAACACCTCTTCAAGTAGAGTAAAAACCATTACCCTATCACCGTAGATATGCCTATACATTTCTTGTTATTGTTGCTTCTTGTTTAAATGATGTGTAGGAAGAAAAATTGTTGAGGGTGCTTTGTAAGCACCAAGCTGCTATTGCTTGGAGCATTTCAAACATAAAAGGGATAAGCCCTCCATTTGCATGCATCACATCTTAATGGAGGGAGGGTATAAATCCTCCATTGAGCATCAAAGTCGACTCAATCCCAACATGAAGGAAGTGGTTCGAACAGATGTGCTAAAGCTTTTGGATGCATGTATTATCTATAACATCTCTGATAGTAATTCGGTGAGTCTGGCCCAAGTGGTTCCTAACAAAGGAGGAATTACTGTTGTGGAAAATTCAAACAATGAATTAATCCCTACATGACTTATGATCGGGTGGCGTATGTGTATTGATTATAGGAAATTGAATGTCGCCACCAGAAAAGAACATTTCCCTTTGCCCTTCATTGACCAAATGCTTGAGAGGTTAGCCGGTCATGATTTTTTTTGTTTCTTAGATGGCTATTCCGGCTATAACCAAATTCCCATAACACCCAAAGATCAAAAGAAAACCACTTTTACTTGTCCCTATGGTACTTTTGCATATAGGAGAATGCCATTCGGGTTGTGTAATACATCCGCCACCTTTCAAAGGTGTATGATGATTATTTTTTCGGATATGTTAAAAGATACTATAGAAATTTTTATGGATGATTTTTCAGTTTATGGTTCCTCATTTGATTTATGCTTGTTAAATTTGAAAAACATTTTGCAACGGTGTGAGGAAACCAACTTGGTGCTAAATTGGGAAAATTATCATTTTATGGTCAATGAAGGAATTGTCTTAGGGCATAGTATTTCTTTAAAGGGAATTGAGGTGGACAAGGCAAGATTGGAGGTTATTGAGAAATTGCCTCCACCCACTTCGGTCAAGGGAGTTAGTAGTTTCTTAGGGGATGCCGATTTTTATTGGCGATTCATTAAGGATTTTTCCAAAATCACCAAACCTTTGTGCTCCTTACTTGTGACGGATGCACCATTTAGCTTTGATGTTAAGTGTGTGCAGGCTTTTGATAGGTTAATGAAGGCTTTGGTGTCTGCTCCTATTCTCATCACACCAGATTAAAATCTTCCTTTTGAGTTAATGTGTGATGCAAGTGACCATGCTGTAGGGGCTGTTTTGGGCCAAAGAAAAGATAAGAGGTTGCATGTCATTTATTGTGCAATCTGGTTGTTGAATGATGCACAAGTCAATTATGCTACCACCAAAAAGGAGTTGTTGACTATTGTATATACTTTCAAGAAGTTTTGGTCTTACTTTGTGGGCTCTAATGTGATTTTATACATCGATCATGAGGCCCTGAAGTATTTGATGACCAAGAAAGACGCGAAGCCTAGGCTAATTCAGTGGATTCTCTTGTTGCAAGAGTTTAACTTGGAAATTAGGGACACGAAAGGATGCGAGAATGTTGTGGCTGATCACTTATCAAAGGTTGAGCTCCGTGTAGAGAAAAGGAACCCATTTGTGAGAGCTTTCTGGATGAACAACTTTTGGAAGTGGAAGCTATTTCTTTTCCATGGTATGCCGACTTTGCAAATTACTTAGAATTGGGTGTTCTTCCTAAAGGACTCTCTTTTCATCCAAGGTGTAAATTCTTGGAGGATGTCAAGTATTATATTTAGGAAGATCCACTTTTGTTTAAATATTGTACGGATGGAATAATGAGAAGATGTGTCCCTAATCATGAAATGGCTCATATACTTACTCATTGTTATTCTCTACCTTATGGAGGGCATTATGGACCTGACAAGACGACAACTAAGGTACTTCAATGTGGTTTCTTTTGGTCTTCATTGTTTAAAGATGTTATAACCTTTGTTATGACTTGTGACCAATGCCAACAAATCGGGAGTATTGGCAAGTGCTTTGAGATGCCCTAACAAAGAATTTTGGAGGTTGAGTTGTTTGATGTTTGGGGATTGGATTTCATGAGACCATTTCCAGCTTCCCATGACAATCTCTATGTTTTGGTAGTGGTGGATTATATGTCTAAATGGGTTGAGGCCATTGCTTTGCCCACAACACGGCTCAAGTGGTGGTAAAATTTGTGAATAAGTATATTTTTACAAGTTTTGGAGTTCCAAGGCAATCATTTGTGATAATGGTATCCATTTCAACAACCACCTATTTTCCTCCCTCTTGGAAAAATATGAGTGCAATCACAAGATGTCCACCATTTATCATCCTCAAATAAGTGGCCAAGTGGAGATTTCTAACTGGGAGCTTAAGCAAATCTTAGAGAAGATGGTGAATGCTTCAAGGAAAGATTGGTCTTTGAAGTTGGATGATGCTCTTTGGGCTTATAGAACGGCTTACAAGACACCTTTGGGTATGTCTCCGTTTCGACTTGTATATGGCAAGGCTTGTCATTTATCGGTGGAACTTGAACATAAGGCATTTTGGGCAATCAAGACTTTGAACTTTCATTTGGGAAAGGCGGGCGAAAAAAGATTATTGCAATTGAATAAGCTTGAGAATATTAGGAGGGAATCTTATGAGAACGCCCGAATTTACAAGGAGAGAAACAAGGCTTGACATGCACATCTTACGAAAGGATTTTGTTGAAGGTCAAAAGGTTCTCTTATTCAATTCAAGGTTAAAGCTCTTTCCCGAAAAACTCAAGTTAAGATGGTTCGGACCCTTCATCATCACCAAAGTCCACCTCATGGTGCAATTGAGATCCAAGTCAATGATGGCTTGCCTTTTATTGTGAACGGTCAATGCTTAAAGCATTACATGGAAGGAGATCTAGTCCACAACATTCATGAGCTCACTTTTCAAAATTGAGAAGGAACACCGTCTGAGATGACGCTAAACTAGCCACCGTCCAGAATGACGTTAAACTACCAAGTATATTTTTCTTTCCTTTGAAATTTTATTTGAGCATGTTAGTTTGTTTTAGTTTTGTTTATTGTGTTGCATTTTCTCCGGCACTGCATCATTTAATATGCATTAGTTGCAATCTTTCTTCCAACTTTGATTAATTATATGTTATCCTTTGATGCATTAAGGATAATGCTTGATTAAAGTGTGTGTGTGTGTGTTTGTGTGTGTTGGGAGGGGGGAGAAGGTTCAATTTGATTTTATTAAATGATGAAGTGTGCTAAATGTTCATGCAATTGATTTGAATTGGTGTCGTGTTGTTGGGTGTTCATGTTCGTTTTGAGGACCCAGGAATGTTGCACGACCGTGCAACTAGCTTTGGCACGGTTGTGACAACTTGTTTGATTGAACGAGGGAGTGTGCACGGCCGTGCAAGTAATTTTTGTACAGTCGTGACACTTGCATGCCCATGTAAAACTATTGGCACGGCCGTGACACTTGGACACCCGTGCAAATGCCCGAAATCGAGAACATGTGCAAGTTGTATGGTCGTCACGACCGTGACACTTGCACAGCCGTGCCAAAGCTAGTTACATGGTCGTGCAAGTGTGTTTGTGCTATTATTTTGTTCGGGAGACGTGCCAAAACCTTTGCATATGACATAAATCTACTAGCACATCTTTCTTTGGTCAAAATCTGCAATTTTCTTTGAATTTACATGACAAATTTGCTTTGTCTGATGGTCACATGCATTTTTTGAATCATGACATCATATTGCATGCCTAATAGTCTCCATACAAGTGTGTTTTGTTTGGTTGCTTGTCACATGCATTGGTTTAGAAAATATACAGCCTTTGAATGAGATAATAGACAAAAATCTGAATTCACCAAGAATATTGTCATACAATTATGATAATTTTGTCATAAGCTTTTTGACTAAAGAATGCATCTACTTATGCATCCATTTATCACACTCACACACACACCCGTGCAAATGCCCAAAATCGAGAACAGGTGCAAGTCGTATGGCCGTCACGACCGTGACACTTGCACGACCGTGCAAAAGCTAGTTACAGGGTCGTGCAAGTGTGTTTGTGCTATTATTTTGTTCGGGAGACGTGCCAAAACCTTTGCATATGACATAAATCTACTAGCACATCTTTCTTTGGTCAAAATCTGCAATTTTCTTTGAATTTACATGACAAATTTGCTTTGTTTGATGGTCACATGCATTTTTTGAATCATGACATCATATTGCATGCCTAATAGTCTCCATACAAGTGTGTTTTGTTTGGTTGCTTGTCACATGCATTGGTTTAGAAAATATACAGCTTTTGAATGAGATAATAGGCAAAAATCTGAATTCACCAAGAATATTGTCATGCAATTATGAGAATTTTGTCATAAGCTTTTTGACTAAAGAATGCATCTACTTATGCATCCATTTATCACACTCACACACACACATTCGGCAAAGCATTCCCCCCATTCCTTTTCATTTATTCCTCTCTTGCACTCTCTTTTGTGCATTATATTGGCTTCCCACTTCTCTTGATTTATTTTTCTCCAACACAATTTCATTCTTAAGTGCTTGTTTTACCACTCACACCTCTCATCTTTCTAACCTTTTGTTTGGAAGTTTTGTTCTTGCAAGACTCACACTTGTAGGAATGGCAAGAACTAAAGGGCAAGAAAGGAACACATTAACTACATATCTTCCACCAAGAGAGAGTGCACTACTTCATCAAGATGAATTGCCTCCTCGAGAAACCATCACCTATATAAGGCGAAAAAGCACCGCAAAAAAGGAGCCTCACCTTAAACTCAAACTTGGTGAGGGATGCTTTTCTCAACAACCAAGGACTTCTAGGTCATTTTTATAGTTTGGAGAAGATGAAGAGTTTGCAAAAGCTAATTATGCAAAACTCTCTAAACTCACAATTACTCCAGAGAAGCTCTTATTTGAAAATGACTTGGTTACTTTGGGAGTGTTTGAGAAGGTGATGAAGAGGGTGCATGTGGTTATAAGTGTAATATCCCGCATGTTCTAACCAGAATCTAGTTGTATTCCGAGAAGAGTTGGAGTTTGGAGAGTGTTTGGATGTTGAGCCGCGTTTGTAATGCACATTTGAGGTCATCTACGTGCATAGTACTGGGTACTACGCATGTAAATGAGGCTTGCCTTTGACCGTAAATGTACTTAGGATAGTCTATATGTGTTGCAAAGCTTCTGGGCACATTGATCACCGTCTGGATGTGAACCGTGAGCACGTTGATGTCTTCTACGCACACTATAGAGGGTGGAACGCACGTAGATTGTAGATCTAGAAGCCAGGGGATTCCAGATCTTCCGTCTACGCACGTTGTGTGGGATGCTACCCATATAGAGCACGGTTCTACGTACGCAGAATACCTACTGTGCACGTAAATGTGTTCAAGCTGGACAGTTTTGCGTGAAATGCAGTGCTTCAGCCCGTGAGTCTATAAATACCATCCACCTACCCTTTCTTTGGTCATAACTCATCTCAACCACCAGAGAACTCTCTCATTTATTGCTCTCTGATCTCACTTATTTCTCTTTACTTCTACAACAATTTTTGAGGTAAGAAACATCCATTAATATCTCGATTTCCTTATTTTGCTTTGCATTTGACAATTCTAGGGCTCCGACAAAACTTTAAGTTTGGGTCATATCTTTTCTTTTCTGATGGAATGAGAGTTAATAGGTGTTAGATTATGGTTTTTTGAAGCCTGAAGCTTGTGGTTTAAGCTTTGGTTTCGTGGGATTTGGTGTTTGAACCAAATGGGTTTCTTTGAAACTAGGGTTTCAGGTTTTGCTAGATTTCTTAGTAGATCTGGTGTATTTTTTGATACATCTTATTGGATCAGAGTTATAACTACTTAGATTTGAGTTTGGTTTGGAGAAATTGATGATTTCTCTTTATGGGTCATAGAGATCAGAATCTCTAAGTAGAGATTTTTGAGGATTTTGAGTTCATTTGTTGAACTCAAGGTTTCATTGATGTGCAGGGGGCTGATTAGAGCCAATGTGGGTGTTCGATTCTGTTGGATACCGAGTGGATCATGATTTGGACATATTTGCCATTTTGTAGGATTAGATCTACAGTTGCATTTGCATATCATGCATTTGGTATTGCCACAGTACCACATTTTGATGTTTGAGCTGTTTGTACTTGTACAGCTACTTGTCCCTGCCAGCGAGGCCAGCCACTGACTAGTGGAGCTTGACTGGTGATATTGCTTGGACTTCCAGGTGAGTGAATAACAGCTTCAGACACATTAACTGTGTCTCGAACTTCTATTTACTGGTTTTTGATGTACTGAGAATATTCTAGAATATGGACTAATCTAAGGATTGGTTGTGATAATAAATTGGTTATGTGATTATATATATATATATATCTAATTTTGATGTTGGATTGCATGCTTAAGCTTTTATACTATATGATAATATGATTTGATTTTCGATATGGGGACACATGTGCTACGAGGCATGTAGCCTTTGGTATACCAATGATTTTGTCACGACTCATAGTCGGGCATGTGACCGGCGTACGAGGCAGACCATCTGTGGAAGCCCGATCCATCCCGCACAAGCCTCTGTGATCAGATATACTACCTGACTTATCAAAATATTTATTTAAAACATTTATAAATGAATTAAATCATTTATATGTATCTGTGTGTGTATATATATATATATATATATATACACACACACACATATACAATATATCAAAATATTAGTAAGAGTATAAATCACTAGAGTAAACCCCAAAATACAAAATGAAGCCCAGTATCTCAACAGTAACTCGATGTGAAACTCTATGATATAGCAAAATAGAGTCCCGAACGAGGGCACTCACAATAGCCAAAAACGTCTCACTAGGTCGAGGTACGGGCCAGATGTTGTGCGTCCAATAGATGTCACCTGTGAACAAATGTATAACATGGACAACAGAAGAAAAAGGGGTAAGATTCCCTAGTGAGGAAACAGCACGTCAGACCGCCTCGTACGTGCCTCACAAAGACTGGTTTGAAAACAACCTTTCAAAATACCGCACACGTACATATATACCATATAGTATACACACTATATGCATAGTATATTTTTTTGAAATACATTTTACCAAAACGTTCGCATCCATAACATTCACATGCATTCAGGCAATATATACATATACTTGTATATTCATATACGGGACCATGAAATATTTTCATATCCATATAGCAGTGTGGACTTTGCTAGCCGTCTGCTCAATAAACGCATATATCTGGCCTAGATACACATACAATGATATACCAAAGACTACATACTCCGTAGTAGGGTGATAACATACAATGGTATACCAAAGACTACATACTCTGTAGTAGGGTGATAACATACAATGGTATATCAAAGACTACATACTCCGTAGTAGGGTGATAACATACAATAGTACCAAAGACTACATACTCCGTAGTAGGGTGTCCCTATGTCAATGTGTTATATACATAGTATTCCACATGCAATCATGCAATATCTTTTCCTTTATGCCATCATTTACAAAATGTTCTTGTATATAGACACCCATATATACTGTAGATTTTCCATATCAAAATGTTGGTTATTAATAATCACATATCCAGATTATTAATTAACCCAATAATTATTAGTCAATTTATGTCATAGCCAGACATATCAAAAATAGCATACTTAATTTTAAAAACACAACCTATGTGTCTGAAGCTGATATTTCACTCACCTGGTATCCAAAGCTGAGGATTCAGTCAAACACCACTCGTGGGTGGCTGCTCCTACTGGCAGACACACTGAGATGTACATATACAGATATAGCAAATATCAATATGTGGTACTGTGGCGGTACCGATGCATGTATGCGAATGCTAATGCTGACTAACTCTCGATGGTATCAAGAACTTATGCCAAAATATCAAAACTCCCATTTTGATCTATACCTGATCGATCAAACACTCATATTGGCTGCAATCAGCCTTTTGAGCAAGGATTTTGCCTTAGATCCTACAAACAACCTCAAAATAATCAATAATCCAAATCCCCAAATTCGGACTTCTTGACCCACTCGACACAAATCGTCAAATCTTGACACCCAACATCAGATCTATGTATTTTTGACACCTATCTATCATAATACATCAGATACAACTCCGGATCTGATGATAAATCTACCAAAATTCGGAACCCTAGCTCGGATCAAACCATTTTCGTTCAAACACGAAATCCTTAGAAACCGAAGCTAGAATCATGTGGTTACAACCTTAACCAAGCTTAATCTAGCCATATTTAATTTTTTTTAAAACATAAAATGAAGATCTGAACAAAATTCCAAAATCCGTTCAAAACCCTAGATGAACAAAGAGAGGTAAGATGACAGAAAGAAGAGATCAAAGAATGATTCATACCTTCAGAATCGCAATGGAAATGCTGAGGAGTGATTGCAAGTGCAGAGGAGTAGTTGA